>JANQAP020003341.1:0-11949 GCA_026874005.2 Erythroxylum coriaceum | reverse complement strand
CCTTGCTTAATTGCTTGATTATATGTCTTCGGTTCAGCTCCAGCAGGCATAGCACATTCAAGCATCATATATGCATCGTCTAGTTCTTCATCTGCCAAATTATACTTGAAATCAAAAATAGGGTTAGTTTCATTATAAATCGAGGCTAGATCTCTTGTTTTGTGGGCACTATTCAAGCTTGTATCCTCCTCCTGAATTTTTGAGGTTGAGTCATCACTTCCTGAACTAGGTGATGTCTCTTCTTGGTTCCTTTCCTCTTAAGAATTGTTGGAATCTCCAGCTGCTATCACTTCATCATGTGGTTCTTCTCTTGTAACTTCTTGAACAATTGGCTCATTCATTGGTATTTCAATTCTAACTCCTCCTAACTTCTTCACTAAATGCTCATTCCATTTCCATCCTTCATTTCATCAAATTTTACATCTCTAGACACAAACATCTTCTTGGTTTCTGGATTGTATATTCTATACCCTTTGGATTCCAACGTATATCCCATGATTACTCCTTTCATTGCTTTCTCATCTAACTTTGTCCTTTTTAGTTCAGGTATGTGCATGTAAGCAACACATCCGAATACTCTCAGCTGATTTACTTTTGGTTTAACTCCAATCCAAGCTTCAAATGGTGTCATCTCCTTCAAGGCTCTTGTCTTCAATCAGTTTTGTACATAAACCGCAGTGAAACATGCTTCAGGCCAAAAATTCTTTGGAAACTTCATCCCAAACATCATAGCCTTAGCCATCTCCGCAATTGATCTATTCTTCCTCTCTAAAATTCCATTCTGCTGGGGTGAATATGCAACTGAAAACTGATAGAAAATCCCTTCCCTTTTAAAGTAATTCTTCATCTTATTTGAAATGTATTCGCCTCCTCTATCACTTCTCAAGCATCTCAACTTATTTCCACATTGACTTTCAGCTTCATCCCTCCATACTTTAAACATGCCAAATACTTGATCTTTACTCTTCATGAAGTAAATCCAAGAATACCTTGACACATCATCAATGAACTCCACATAATATCTACTTCCTCCAACAGATGGTGTCTCTATTGGTCCACAAACATCAGTGTGCACCAATTGCAATTTCTCTATGGCTCTCCAATCACTTGCTGGAAAAGGTAAAACATGGCTCTTCCCTTTTGCACAAGCCTCACAAACTGATTTCAACTTGCTGCTCAATTGTGGTATTCTATGAACCAAGCCTTTCTTCTGCATATCAATGACATAATCCAAGTTTGCATGTCCATATCTTCGATGCCATAGTTGAGTCGCCTCTGTCAATGAGAGAGCAGCAAATGCTCCATCCACTTCTTGCATTTTAATCTTGAAAACTCTATTAATCATTGGAACTTTATGAACTAGTTCACCTTGCTCATTGAAAATCCTGCACATTTCATCTTCAAAATACACCTTATACTTCCTTTCCAATAGCTGACCAACACTGATCAGGATTTGATCAAGTTCAGGGATGTAATATACTTCATCAAGGATTGTGTTTCCAGCCTTTGTAGCTAGTTCCACAGCCCCCTTCCAAGATATTGGTATGATTTCACCATTTCCAATCTTCACTACCATGTTTATGTTTGTGTCTTTCTTCACAAATGCTCCTCTTCTTCTTGTCATATGGTTTGAGCATCCACTGTCCACTAGCCATTCACCTTCCTTCTCCTCCTTTGCTTCAGCTATGCATATCTTTGCATCAGATTTATCACTTCGGGTTGTATGACATGTTTCCACTACAAAAGCACTCTCTTCTATCACTGGTTTTTTTTGATAATTTGCAAGTCTGTGATGAGCTTGGCTGATTTTTTGAAGGGTTAGTTTAGAGGTTTTTTGAAGGTTGTTGAGATGATGAGTTGTGCACAGGAAAGGCATTTTGTGGTTGTTGGCTTAAAGTTTGTAATTGGATCGAATGGTATGGCATTTGGTGAATATAAGCTGATTGAGATGCATATGGCTGAGTTACTTGTGGTTGAGGTGTATAGGCTTGAGTTATTGAAGGCTGTGAGGTGAATTGTGATGGATATGTTGCATTTTCAGGATTTGCAATATAATGAGCTTGATAAGTTTATGGTTTAGGAGCATTTTGGTAAGGCTGAGGTTGAATTGGGATTTGACTTGAGGAAGTGGTCTGTTTTTGTAAAGGATGGATTGGTGGTGGTTTGCCAAAGATGGGACTTTGAGGATTTTGTTGCTCTTGCATCCACTTCTGATAACATACCCTCTTCGAATGTCCTCTTTTCTTACAATGTATGCAATCCACATTTTCATTCCAAAAACATTCATCAGCAACATGATTTGTCTTCCCACAGAATTTGCAACTAGGAAACATTCTCCACCTTGAACTCCTGGATCCATTTTGTAATCAGTTTGAGCTGTTCTTGCATATTGGTTGGTAGGTTGGTAGTTTTGAGGATGATTCAAGTAAGGCATTTGATGAGGGAATGGTGTTTGAGGATATATTGGATGTAGCTGATATTGAATGTGGTTTTGGTGATAATTTTGGTTTTGTGGACATGAGGACCGATAAGGATTTTGAATGTTTGGAGGATAATTTTGTAAATGTGAAGGTATCTGAGGTTGGATAGCATTTGAATCAAAATGGCTTTGGGTAGATTTGAGGTTTAGGTGAGAATGGGTGGATTTTCAGGCATCTTGAACCTTTCAGCTTTTAGAGCATATTCTTCTCCTTCCCTTCGAACTCCATGCCTCTCTTCATGCATCTCCAACACATTGAAGACTTGTTCCAATGTCATAGAATCTGGATCATTTGTGAATTGCCATTCCATAGGTGCAATAGTTGCTTCAAACCTCAAGGGTAATCTGCTCAAAAACTTGTCTACTAATCTAACAGTACTTGTATTTTCTGCAAACTCCTTCAGCTGTTGAACCAAGTTCATGAATCTGGTTTTTTGTAGCTCCCATACTTTCTTCATCTTTCATCGAGAAGTTCTCGAAACTTCTCATCACAGCTTGCTTCTTTAACCTTAATGACTAAGCCGAGCCTACATATTCAAGCTTCAATGTTTCCCATAACTCTTTAGCACTTTTACAACTTGCATGTCTCAACAAAATAGCCTCCCTTACTACCGATCTCAAGAAAACAAGAGCTCTGAAGTCCTTACCTCCCTCCTGTCTGATTCTTGTTTGTTGCTACTCTGTTAAGTCTACTCTACCCTCAACTTCAGTCACTCCTTCACTCACCACATCCCAGCACTCACACATCCTAAGACAATCCTTAACTCTAAGAGCCCAAGTTTTGTAGTTTTCTTCAGTTAAAACAGATATATTAGCTTGCATACTTTGCATATTCATCATGGGAAAGTTCGTACCTGACATGGTTTCGGTTCAAACTAGGTTAGTGAACCGTGTAGCTCTGATACCATTGTGTATGGTAGAGCTGAAGATGGGAAAAACTTCAACAAGACCTAAACTTCAGGTCAGCTCCAAGTTCCAAGCTCTAACCTTTGGGAAAAGAAAAGCAGAACCTAAGACTAAAGCTTGAAGATGAATCAGAATATTCAGCATCAAACACTTCAGCGAAATAACTTGAACTTCAAGAACTCCAACAGAAACAGAACTCCAATATCCCAAGATTGAAGATGACTCGGGTCTACACTCTTTAGCAGCAGTAGTAACTTCTGTGCTAAAATTATTTGTCTTCAAGAAATGAAAGTTTTTCTGATGAACATAATTTGCAATCTATAAGCTTGATGTATTCTATGCATTAGTCACTCAATAATAACAATGTGTGTAACTTTCCAAAAGTCCGCAAGAATTCAGAATCAGTATTTGTGTAAACCAGAAGCAATAAGACTTCCAAAATGGAAATTTTTGCACTTTCAAATCTGCTTCATTTCCACTTTTAGAAATTATCCTTCATGCCACTCAGCATACACACATACGTAACAACTCTAAATCAATAGTAAAAGCAAGAGAAATTTGTAAAAACTGATGAAGAGAGGAAGATGATATTTTTCACAAAAAATGTGCTGCTACTATTCCATTGCTTCGAATATGGTTGTTTTTTAGCCTTTTCAAGTTAGCTCTTCACACTTTACTTGCTTGATTACATCAATGGTCCTAAATGAAAGATAAAAATAGCTAATGAGTAAGATCTTGACAAGTTACATAATCTCATTGGTTCAGCAGAAACAAAGGTAAAATTTTTGGTTGATATACCAACAAAAATTGACATTTTGATCTCCTGGTGATATAAAGCTGCAAAATTCAAAAAAACAAAAATGCTTGAAAGCTATGGAACAAAAACTGATGCTCCACTTCATTTCTTCAATGCTAATTGTTGTCTTTAAAATCCTCAGCTTTGTTGACTTGTTGGACTCTAATTGCTTCAGATTTTGGAAATTTGCTTCAGAAATTTTATTCACTCTGCTTCAGGTTTTCCTGCACCTGCTGCACACTTTCAGGTTCTTCATTCTTCAACCTTTCTTTGCATGTAGCTTCAACCTTCTTGCTTGTCTGGCTTTGCTCATCATTCTTATTCTGACTTTCAATCATTCGGACTCTTGTTTTTGAATCCAAGCATCTCTGAATTGCTCTCAAAACCATTATCTCTAGCTTCCTCTTCAATGCTGAAATTCTGCTCTTCATTTTACTTCTCCTCTTCACTTTCACTGAACTTGCAAACTCTTCCACAAACTTCAACATAGCTGGCAGCATGAAACAACACAAATCAACATAAGGTGGGTGGCAGCAGAGAGAAAGACAAGGAGCGTGGTTATGCGTGAAGGATGGTGAGTTTGAATGAGAGTGTGGGGACCGTAAGGTTTAATGGATTGAATAAATAGAAATAAAGAGAAAACAAGTTGGTGAGAGAGCAAGGAAGAAAGTGAGTGTGCATGGACCAAGACAGCGTGAAAAGGTGGACCAAAAACCTTTCTTAAAAACATTAAATACATAGAGACGAGGGAAGTAGCTCGCCGTAGAGAGGAGAAGCAAGAATGAGGGATGCGTGAATAAGGTAGACCAAGAACCTTATTTGTCACATCAGAAGAAAAGTAGCTGGCGGTGGAGAGAGTAGTGTGCGCGAAAAATAGATGAAGCTGGCGGGAGAGAAGAGGCCGAAGACAGTGAGCTGAATGTTGGCCAGACGTTTTTCAATCCCAATAGCCACGGTTTTGCTGGGATTTATTTTATTTTTATTTCTTATTAGTTTTAATTTTTGTAGATTTAATCAATGCAAATATATATTATGATCATGATTTATGTTACATTGATGAATATGTGTGAGTAAGTTTTTTTCTAGTTAAGGTTAGGATTGCTATTGGATTAGGAGAATTTTTGTGGTATTGGTTTTTGCTTGATTGAATGCATATTTAGTCCTAATTTAGCTTGATCACCTAGATTAAAGCCTTAAATGATTGAATGCCATAACCAAGGGAATTTAATTTGTCAAAAAATTAATCAAGCAACATACTTGAGACCAAAGTATAGACCAACCTTAGGATTTTGTGTAAGGATACCTAGGATTAATGAACTTAATTTTAGGCTTCTTGTATTGAATGCCTTTTATTCCAAATTATCTATGAACGAAGTAGGTAACTCGGATTTAGAAGAGAAGGGAATCCCTATGAACATTAGGTTCGACTTACTTAAGTGAAATAATTCCTAAATCAATCCACCGTTACGAGTTTTAGTGTCTAATCCAATTGAAATCTGATAACTTAGCCAATTTCTATCATTTGATTAAATCTAGTCATTTTTTAGTTCGTACTTTGCATCTTGCATATTTCCTTGATTTGCTTACTTTATTTTATTTTCAAATTAATAAATTCTTGATCGCCTGAGTAATTTTGCATCGTTTAATTTAATTGTCTTGCGTGTTGGTATACCTTGGGTATGAATTTCGATTCTTACCATTTTATATTACTTATCAGTGAGGTATGCTTGCCTCTAGTTTCGTCTAGGTATAACTTAATTTATATTGTTTTGTTTAGATCGTAACACCTAACCCCTATGCTTTTTTTATCACTAAAGAAGGCATTGAAGTACATTCCAAGAGCAAGATAAGGACTTGGATGGCTGAGTGGATAAATACTCATTTGTAGTCCCTAGATGTTTTTCTCATTTCTTGTAGCAACTGTTGCTGTTGTCCTCGCAGTCCTGCAAACTTATATAGTTGTTCAAGACCACTATGAAGGAAAAGACAAGGAAGGCACTTCTTTCTTTTGTGCTTCCTTTAACAACTCCCAAGCATGACCTGCTTTCTCTATGTTACCTATTTAGCCTACTTGTTCAACTTGGTGTTATATCCGTATGTGTGTGATTGCTTGTTTGTGCAACTCTGCATTTGATTTTGATTTCCCTCATGTTGCTTCTTTCACTATCATCGCGGATGCTATTTAAATGGATCTCGTTCCCTGTTAACTTGAGTGGGTGCTTCCTAATTTTTCCAGAACAAAACCATCATAATTTGCACACCTATAGCTGATTGCATATTAGAAGACAATACACTAAAGCATAGGTTGGTCTTGTGAGGAAGGCTGGAGGGTGATGTTATAATGGCAGCATTGGCCTAGTCCAAGCTAAATACATCTGTGAAGACAGCAGACAACCATCTGGTTTGCATAAACTTAGCAATGAGATAACACTTCTTATTGGATAGAAGCTCATAATTCAAAGGTGTAGCCCCACGATAACGAATTACAACAGATGCATTTTCCTAATCACCGTTCAATGATTATAGTTACAATAGAATTGTCCATGCATTTATGTAGGTGTTGTAGACTTCAGTAGCTTCTTGTTAACCCTCCCATAAGGTCTATCAAGTTCTTTCTTTGTCCTGTCATCAATCTATACAACAGCATCGGACTAAGATGGTATCAAGGTAATTAAGTAAATCCATAGCCTCAAATTCATCCACCCAAACATCAAAGTTATTCAGAAGAATCAACTAGGGAGATTAGGTCAAATTACATAAACTGAAAGACCTGCTTCTGCAACTTGCTACGCAACACCAAGCCCTGTAGGACCTCCACCAACAACTACGAGGTTAGTTGCAAGGCCCTTCGATGTGTAGTAAGTGAGAAGGTCATATTCAAGATGTTCCTTTTTGGTTTTAGGAACAAGCTCCAAAAGATCACTAGTGATGGCCTCAACTCCACTTATTCTAATCCTTTTGGAGAAAGACCTCTTCGAGCATAACCTGAGTTCTTGGTTTTGAACCTTTTCGGGCGCTATATTACTCGCTTTCTCTGAAATCCAGTGAAGTTGAGGGAGGAATTCAAATCTGTTAATACTTTTTCGACAAACTCCATGGTTCTCCGGTAAAACCCTCAACCAAATACCCCAAGTTTCTAAGAACACAAGATATGAGTGCAGTATTTATTAGATTATCCTATATTGACTAAACATAAAAATGTTAAAAGGTTTATAAGTGGTATGGATCAACTATGACAATAGTTGAAACAAGCCCAATTATTGTTAGTGGACTCTACATTCTGCCCATATTAAAAATTCTAATATAGTATCAAAGCAAGTTTAGTCCGGATTATTAATTTTTCGATTGTCTGTCTGGATGTCCAATCCCACCGGCCCAATCCGGTTATCGCTGCGTTTATTTCAAGTAACAATTGGATGTCCAGTCCTAATTGCACTTAAGGAGGAGTATTAAAGTATCCCATATTGGCTAAACATGAAAATGTTAAAAATTTTATAAGTGGTACGGGTCAACTATCCAAATGACTAGTTCTAGTCATTTTGACAATGGTTGACCCAAGCCCAATTAATGTTAGTGGACTTTACACTCTGTCCATATTAAAAATTCTAATAGTATTCACCAATTCTCAACCGCTAGACAAAACTTAATACAGTGTTACTGCTAGTAATCCAAAAGAATAGAAAACAAAAACAGGGTCTTTGCATAAACTAAGACAAAACAGATCAAATAAACCCTATGTTTCATATCCATTAACCAGAACATAAACATGGTATTGAAAGAAAGTTGATGACTTAATCATTCATTTTCTTGCTTATTAAACCTCCATAGAGATATGCTGAGGCTGATTTTGTTGCTTATGCTATGAATGTGGCAGAGGGTATTGAGTCCAGTGAAGAACCTTCTACCTATTCAGAGGCAGTTAATTGTGACGACTCTAACAAATGGATGATAGCTATACAAGAAGAGATGGAATCTCTACTTGGGATTTAGTGAGATTACCTGAAGGTAAGAAAGCTATTCGTTGCAAATGGGTATTTAAGAGAAAGGAAGATACGCCAAGAGTTGAAGAAGCCAGATACAGGGCTAGGCTAGTTGCTAAGGGTTATAGTCAAACTCCAGGTGTAGACATCACAAATGTGTTCTGTCCAATTGTATAACATAGTTCAATTCAAACTTTGTTGTCTGTTGTGGCTAATGTATGATTTTTAGCTCGTGCAGTTGGATGTCAATACAACATTCTTACATGGAGAACTTGAGGCGAACATCTACATGCAGCAACCAGAGGGTTTCGTAGCTACAGGGAAGGAGGACCATGCGTGTCTGCTGAAAAAGTCCCTATATGGTCTAAAATAGTCACCTAGACAATGGTATAAGAGGTTTGACTAATTTATGATTACTCAAGATTTTAGAAGATGCAAATACAATAGTTTATCTATTATAAAAGGGTCATTGATGAGTCATTTGTTTATTTACTCTTATACATTGATGATATGTTGATAGCAGCAAAAGATAATCCAGAAATAGTAAAGGTGAAAGCCCAGCTTAGTAGAGAGTTTGAAATGAAAGATTTGGGTGCAGCAAAGAAAATACTTGGCATGGAGATTTTGAGAGACAGAAAAGTTGTCAAATTGTATTTAACCCAAAAGGGCTATATTGAGAAAGTTTTATGTAGATTCAATATGCAAAATGCAAAACCTGTTATGACTCCATTAGGTGCACATTTTAAAATTTCTTCAGCTTTATCTCCTAAATCAGATCAAGTTATTGATTATATGTCAGGAGTTTCATATTCTAGTGCAGTTGGATCTCTCATGTATACTATGGTGTGCACACGTCCAGATTTATCGTATGTTATTAGAGAAGTTAGCAGATATATGGCGAATCTAGGTAAAGAGCATTGGAAAGCAGTTCAGTGGATTTTGAGATACTTATGTGGCTCTACAGATATTTTTTTGGAATTTTGGAGAACTAGAGATGGGATTGTTGGGTATGTTGATTCTGATTTTACAAGTGATCTTAGTAAGAGAAGATCTCTTACAAGATATGTATTTACTATTAGTGATTATATTATTAGTTGGAAAGCTTCTTTGTAGACTACTGTGGCCTTATCCACCACTGACGTTGAGTACATGGTAGTTACGAAGGCCTTTAAAGAAGCTATTTATTTAAGAGGGTTGTTTGTTGAACTTTGTCTAGATATGTAAGTTATCACGATAAAATGTTTCATGAGAGAACGAAGCATATTCATGTCCATTATCATTTCATTCGTAAGGTCATTGCTCGTGGTGATATTATTTTAAAGAAGGTTAGTACCTATGATAATTCAGCTGATATGATGACTAAAGCACTTCCTCTAACCAAGTTTGAGCACTGCTTAGACTTGGTTGGTATTGCTCATTAAGATTAGCCCTTAAGGGCTTCTAGTGGAAGAGATGGATAGTTTTTTGTTTTGAAGGTTGAAGACTTCTTACGATAGAGTTCATATCACGGTGGAGATTGTTAAAGTTTGTGACCTGAATTAGTTATGGAAAAAATAAATTATAGCCCACGTAGGGCCCAATTGAAATTAGGGTTTACTTTATACACCTTGTTTTATGCCAGGGTGAAATGTAATATTTTGTGAGCCGCCCTAAGCTCTTCACCATTGTATTCATCCTTTTCATAGTGAAGCACTCCTCCTCTACCAGTGGTTTTCTCTCTGATTTAGGTTTACCACTAAAATCTGTGTGTTGTTCTTTTGTTTCTATTGTTTGCTATCACGTTTTGTCTTATCATACGTGTATGTGTGTTTGTACAATTATGCATTCGCTTTTTGACTTCTGCCATGTTTCTTGTTTTCAGTGCCTTTTTTGGTCATGAATGATATTTCAATTAGACCTTGTTGCCTATTAACTTTGCATGTCCTACCTCCTAATTTTCCTAAAATCTCCTAAAGAAGCATTAAAATTCTGTACAGGATTGGGAATGGATCGGACAGATCTATAAGATTTGAGTTTGAACCAACTAATTTTTAAACTTGAATTTGGGTCGAATTACATTGACTCGGATCATTAATTTTTAACTGAGAATAATTTATCACAATTGATCATATTTGAAGAAATTTATCAAGGTAAAGATCTAATTTGAACTTCAATTTAATCAAACTTGACTTATATGATTGATTTCTAACTAATTTTGGTTAAATTTTAAAAACCAGTTAGGCCTTATTTGGTTGGCAAGAAAGTAAAGTGAATTTGGAATCTGTTTTCTTGGAAAATAAAGATATTCACATGTTTAGATACTTATAATAATTCTAATAGGAAAGTTGGGTGGATTCTTCTTATAGTGTTTAATATGCAACAATATTTCATGGAATGTAATTTAATTTTGACTTATGTTTCTAACTATATCCTTACAAACCGAATAAAAATTGAAATCATTACAGCTACCATATTTGAAAGGTAAGTTTCAATCTTCATTCCAGTGAATGGGAGATATCAAACATTAGTCTATTGGAGAACCCTTGATTAGAACTATAACAGCAGAAGAGCAAAAATCAGGAAAGCACCAATTAAAACTCCATTCTACAGATCTCCATACTGAAAACATCCTCTCTAAATAAAGAAAAGGTGAACTGTAAAAAGTTAGCAACAAAATGCAGAATTAAGGTGACGAAATGCCAACGGTACACATGCAACTACTACATTTGCCTTGCTGAGTCTGTTTCTTCATCTTGCAGAAACTTCGAGCAAGATCAAAGAAACAAGCAAGTTATGGAAGCTTTGGTTGACTACCCGTTATACATGCACTTCACCGAGATTATATTAAACTTAAAAGAGTTGTCAATGCCTTCACAAGTGAACCAACCAGGAGGCAATGGTTGGGAGTGTTTGCCACAAATTGCCAGCTCATATTATAGAAAGTAATCGAGTGTTCTTTAGGTCACGTCTGGCTCTCCCCTCCTCAAAGCAGGCTCAAACTGCAAAAGATATATGCTCTCTTGATGAACCTGAAGATTGTCGATTGAAACTTCTGAACAAAAATATCCAAAATCCTGCTAACGAGAGAACAATAAGAATAGTTGAAGAGGAGGTAGGGTTTTATAAAAGAGTTGTCGTACAGTTGAGAAAGAAGGAAATGTTGAATTGGCTAGCGTATTTTTTAGATTAAATTCCTGAGGAAAGTAATCTAAATACCAAGGAGGTGATGGGATTTAGAATCCAAGTAAAGTGCTATTACTTTCCCTAGATTGGGAAATTTACTTTCCTAACTACTAAAAAAAATGAACCAAAATTGATAATATAAATTTTAGGAAAAAGATTATTTTCCCAAGAAAAATCCATGCCAATGAAACAAGGCCTTAAGATCGAACTTTATATACAAGCTCAATCAAACATGATCTAAGTTAGAATTTTGGAAGAAATGCCAATTTTATTAATACTTCTTAAACTGTCCAAATGTCAACTAGATGATCTTGAAATTTAGATTGCATGCCGTTTGAACATATCTAAATTACTTTCATATGAACTAGTAATTAATGATTTTTAATACAAAAATATGCATAAAATTAATTAAATATAAATTCTAAAAAGATGAAATATAAAAGTTTCAATTCTTTTCCATCAATAAATGTTAAAAAATTAAAAAAAATGTAAACAATTTTATCATTAAATTGAAATTTAAAGATCGTTTTATCAGTAATATAATATAACTCATTTAGATTTGGTTCAGCCGGATTCTGACGAGGCTGTACGTTGCCGTTTGGATCCATGGAAACAACTGTTGAACA
>JANQAP020003334.1:0-11949 GCA_026874005.2 Erythroxylum coriaceum | reverse complement strand
AGGAATAATACATAAATACAATATGAATCTCATAATTATAATCTCATTATAATTTCATTTGCAATGTATAATTATTCTATGGACTTTATCATATATATCTAAAAATGTACAAGATAAATAATGCCTTTAAATAATTTGTCACTAAAATACAATCAAAGCGATTAGCTGTAGGGTATAAATCAACAAATTATTGGTGGCATTCAAGTTGTAAGCTATTGAGACAAATTAATTAAAGCCAATGCATGTGTAATTATGAATATAACAGGACATAATGAAAACAACAATTTAAAAATCGCAACACTAGAATCGCACAATTTAAAGCTTTTTGAGATGCTAACAGGTTTATGGAGAAACTAACCAGCTATCAAGCAGGACCTTGCCTTGAACAAAATCCGTGAACGGACACGAAGACCCTCCATCTTGATTACTGACGAAGTATTGAGCCACTGGTGTAAGGCCGTAGAACCTCGTCAGACCATCCACACTAGTGTAACTAAGGACTTGGTGGCTAGCCAAAGGCCAAAGAATACGGTCCAGCATGAAGGGTGCATCAGGGTTTTGTGTGGGAATATTGGCCGCAATGTCTGAAGCGGAGAGCTTAGCGTCCGAACCCTCTCGAGCTATAATCTCGAAAACACCAGGCTCAATTGCTGCTTTCAGTGTCATGGATAGAACAGATCCAAGTGCTAGTTGCATAGCGTATCCAGTGGCCTCGTCTTTTCCTTCCTCGACTTGGTTCAGGTGAGCTTTTTCTGGAGAAGTGTTCATGTTGCTTCGAGGTTTGAAAACAATGTTTGTAGGCGGCATATAAGTAGATAGAATGGCGCCGATGTCTGAATAACTGCGTTACTAAAAGGCCAACATTTTCTTTTCTTTTTCTTCCTGGGTTTTAGTATTTCTTTTATTTTTCTCATATAAACATAAAAATTTATTTAATATAATCACATTCCTATTACTCATAATGGTTAAATTTTAAAAAAAGTTAGAATAAGTTAATTATATAAATATATTATAAATTCGTTACATTTTATTATAAATAAATAATTAATTAATATTTATAAATAAAAATTAATATTTATTTTAAACATTATCATGACTTATTGAAGGATGTGCCAACAGACTTTTGGTGAACCCTTCTACAAAATATAATTTGAAAGGTTCTGTATTATTAGGAAAATATTTATATATTTTATTTATATATAAAAGCGTGACGTGAATTAGAGAATCTGAAACAGTGTCTGACAATTAAATACAGGGAGTTGTATGCAGCAAGGTTGCGGAAGGACAACTATCATGGCTGTTATAAATCAGTGCCCTTTAAGGTTCTTTCTATCTCCTAAGGTTTGGTTTGACGGAGCGACGACGGTTGAAAACTTGCTAAAATCAACCTACTGAAATAATAAATACTTATGTGTTTCAGATTGCTATTTTGGTAACTGCTGAAACGTGAAAATAGGTGTTTGGCAAGTGCGGTTGCGGTTGTTGAAAAGAAATAAAATGACTAAAAAACTCATTAATTTAATAAACTATTAATTATTGTATAAATAATTAAAAATATATATTAGTCATATAAATTTAAAATTATAAATAAGAAAATATTAAATTAAAATAAGAAAATATAAATAAAATAATTTTAGTAAATAAAATATTTCATAAAAATATATTATTAGCCATATTAATTAAGGGTATAATGGAAAATAATACTTGTAGTGAAGGTTATTAATGGAAAGTAAAATTTATATCGCAAAAATAGTTTCTTACTGCAACTTTCTTTCTACTTATTGATTTTTACAGCGGCACCGTACTTTTTTTCAACTTCCGGTTGTTCACCGCAGATCCAAACATGTGACTGCATTTGAAAACTACAATAGATCTATAAGTATTTATCCACATCGCACCGCAGATCTAAACGCAACCTAAACCTGAAGAGTTTCTTAAGGCTGTAAGCAAGCATGCAATGATATTAATATAAGTATTTAATTCTGTAATCAATGGGTTATGCATTTCCTACACTCGCCTCCTTTTCTTTTGGTGAAACCAGTATAATCATCATAGATGAACTAATCCATTGCTATTAATATGATAATCTAACTCAACTCTTAAATCATATATGAACCAATTGAATTTGACTTAATTAATTTGAATCAAATTTAATTAGTTCGATTCGAGTTTAAGAGTTTAGTTGAATTGTTACGTAAATAATATTTAATTAGTTTACATCTGATGTTCATATTACATATATTTTGTCAATATTTTACTGAAATCTAAGGGACTTTTTTATAAAACTAAAAACTAAAAGGAGTATTTTTATACAACTTTAAAGATTAGAGTTTTTAAAAGTTTTTTAAACCCCAGAAGAGGCCTATATCTTTTACCGCACAACCTCTTGTACCTTCACTAATAAGTCATAACAATGGTAGTATTTGCTAGGAAATTTGGATGAGATTTGATTTCATACAAAGTGGAAGAAAATGAAAATTTTTATTTAGTTCTTAAAAGTTAAGATCAATTTAATCTACAATATAATTAATGCATAACTATAATAAAGCATGAACCATTAATTCATACTTTATTTTAAAGCTTAATTCTTTTCATACACATCCCTTCGAATTAAAATCTAAAATAGGTTCATCACTACTACTATAACTACACAGTTTTCAAGCAAACTTGTTAAGAAACTCTATAAATGGTATAGAGAGGGGTAAGTAAAGCATAGTGAATCCTTTAAAGCTTTTGATAGGTTTAGAATTTTTTATAATTTAATTAAATTATAACTTTAATTCTAATTAAATAATAAATAGGACTAAATAAATTTCAATATATTATATTGGTTCATATTATTAAAGGGTGAAAGACATGAAACTCTCTTATGGTTTAAAAAGTTTTAGAAAAAAGCTTCTTAATCTTTAAGATTCTCAAAAACTTTCTATGATTTTCAATTTTTAAAACAATCCCTTTTTTAAAACTTCAGTTAAAAAATAAAATAAAACATACGCAACATAAATATAACATATGAACCAACTAAATTATGCTTACATGATCTTCAATCTAACTCTAGCTCAAATTGAATTAATTAAACTCAATTTGAATTAATAATTTATTATAATTATATTAAATTATTAATTTAAATTTAATTTAATTACTTCAAGCCAGGTTGAAGAATAGAATTAGGTTACTATGTCAGTAACATTTAATTACTCCATGTATGATGTTTATACTACATATTTTTCGTCATTACTTTTTAATTGAAGTCTAAGAAAAGGAGTTTTTTCTTGAAAAACTGAAAAACCAGAAGGATTTTTTTGAGAATTTTAAATGTTAGGGGATTTTATAATGTTTCTTAAATCATAGGGGAGATCTATGTTAAGCTAACTTAATTAAATTACTTTTCTCTCTCAACTATTCTTTTTATGTAATTAATTAGGTTTCCAAATATGTTAGTAATGGATGCAAATTATAATCCGAAATTATATTTAAGATTAGATACATTAAACTCCTTAAATTTATCTTTAATTCTCTAATTGAATAATTTATATCTATAGATCAAGATTAGAGTCTAGTAATGTACCCCATAAATATTAGAAATGTCAAAATGGATTTGGCTACCTATTTCGTAAATGATTTTTATGTATAATTTAATTCTTTCATCATATAATGTCATAATTAAAATTAGAGTATGAAATTAATATCTAATTTATTTTAGTCTAAATTATATTAGTTCTCTACTACTAGTAATTGATTCTATTAATAATATTTAATTATTTTCAAAATTTCATTATACGTTGACTAAAGATTTTCTAAATCAATACTAATTGGGAATAAAAGAAATATTCTTCCTAATCACTCAGGATGATGAATCTTATATTGATCACTTAACTATCTTTATATAATTCATGTTATATCCACTAAAGACTAAACGAGTTACCTTTGAGTGGTATCAAAATATAAGAATCTCTATATGAGATATTTTAGAAATCTCAAGTCAAATTATTACTTATACAATCATCACAATAAGAATTTCTATTGATATACAAATAATCTACAATATAATTAATGCATAAATATAATAAAGCATGAACCATTAATTCATATTTTATTTTAAAGCTTAATTCTTTTTATGCACATCCCCTCAAATTAAAATCTAAAATAGGTTCATCACCATCATTATAGCTACACAAGCGTCTAACCTTTATAAATTCTCAAACGAATTTGTTAAGAAAACTCTATAAATGGTGTAGAGAGGCTAAAGTAAAGAATGATAAACACTTTAAAGCTTTTGCCTATTTATAATAGGTTTAGAATTTTTTATAATTTAATTAAATTATAAATTTAATTCTAATTAAATAATAAATAGGACTAAATAAAATTTAATATATCATATTGGTTCTTATTATTAAAGGGTAAAAGACATGAAACTCTCCTATGGTTTAAAAACCTTTAGAAAAACTTCTTAATCTTTAAGATTCTGAAAAAACATTTTATGATTTTCAATTTTTAAAAGAATCCATTTTTTAAACTTCAGTTAAAAATAAAATAAATCATATGCAACATAAATATCACATATGAACCAACTAAATTATGCTTATAAGATGATCTCCAATCTAACTCTAACTCTAACTGAATGAATTAAATTTAATTTAAATTAACAATTTATTATAATTAAATTTAATTAATATAATTATATTAAATTATTAATTTAAATTAAATTTAATTACTTCAAGTCAAGTCAGGTTGAAGAATATGAAGATAAGTAGAGTGAATCGATGTTTTCTTAAGCGTCCATTTTAAAGAAAAAGGGGTATGACATGAAACAAAAGCGCCTGCCGTCCAACTCTATTTCAATCTTTGGTTTGATTATTACAAAAGCTTGTACAGAAGTTGCACATGTTCCAATCACCCTTTAAATTCTGAGTCTCGATGCTGGCCAGCCACCAAACTTCACATGTGCACCGATTCTTTGCTTGTTCTTGCACAGCAGCCTGTACAGTACACCAATAGTTTTATGGAAGAACAGAAATGGGAACTATATATAATGTCTGAACCGTCAAAGGTCCTAACGATATATAGGTCCTGAGTGAAGTAAAAACATTCAACCAATTACGGTCTTATTTAATTATCAAATAATTTTTATTATTATTTAATTATCACAATGTGTTTAATAGAATCATACAAATTTTTATAAGAAATGAAACTATTTATATAATCTTTGAATTAAGTAACCTAGATTATTTGATTTAGCACATTATCACTAAACTTATGTGAACCTCTACAAGAACACAAATTCAACAATTATTATATTCCTTGTGGAAAAATATAATAAAATTAAAATTACAAAAATTAAATTATTTATTAATGTTTAATTATATTTTTAGAAATAATAAGTAATCTAAAAATAAAAACGGAGAAACATAAATAAACTTAATATAATTTAATATTAATGTTCTGATTTAACTAATATAATGTCCATGTTAATAACAAATTAGAAATTAATTATAATATATTTAAATATTTAATAAGCTAAAAATATATTAAAATAAAAAACTTTACTTTAAATTATTACTCAGAATTCAAAAAGAAGTCGAAGTATCTTAGATTCATAGGTTGATGGAAATAAAAAAAATAGAGTGTAAGAAATATATTCAAATGTTTTAAAAGTATTTTAAAATTTAATAAGTTGACGTTATATAGCTCATAAAGGAAACTATTTAGTTTCCAAGATTAAATAACGTCAACTTTCTTGTTAAGTTATTTATTAGTTAACGTTAACTTTTTCTTCTCCTCTGAGTGACAACTAAGGATTTACTATTCGTCTATCTGAAAAAAGCCGAAAAATATTGCTGAAATATATTGATGGTGGGCCCATAGTAATGGTAAGCCCTAGGCAGGTTTTGTCTAGTGTCTAATGTCCAGAATCAAGAAATAATATGACAATTTTATTAACTAATCATCGCAATAATATGGTAATTTTCTTAAATTCTATTTTATTCAATTAAATTATATTTAAACTAATAATTAAAACAAATTATTAATTTTAATTCACGTTAATAAGATAAAGAGGATGAAGGTTATCGATCCTCACTAAATCTATTCATACGAGATCTCGTCAAAGTGAGAGGGTTCTTACTATGAACACCAAGCCTAGGGTTTACAAAGGTATCTTCGAAAAGAGTTTTGGCTTCTAGGCCTTTGGAAGATAAGTCAAAAAAATACCATTTTAAAATTAAACTTGATTTGTTATAAAAAATTTAAATTTAAATTAAGTTCTAACAAATATGTAATATATGAATAAAATATCTAATTATTTATAATCAAATAAGAATAATATATACTGATGTTTTAAAACAAAATTTAATTATTATAATAACGTAGATAAAATAAATAAAATCTAAATTAAGGAAATAAATATAAAATAGATAATTATCATAAAATTTAAGGAATAAAATACTTGTATGAACATTAATTAATCTATAATAAATAGTGGATTACGATTGTAATTCAAACTAATTATAAGTTATTTATAATTAATTGGTCGAGTCAACCATTTTTTTACAATATTTAATAACTAGTCAACTAAAATAGTAAACATAATACAAAATTATTATATATTAAATATAAAAAATATGGTTGGTTTAAGCAAACATAACTTAGTAAGTAAGCAATCATTTTTTAATGATCTGAGGTCACACTACATAGAGTTTACATAACATCTTACGACTCTTTCTAATTGTGAGTTATGTATATTTTTAAATATGACGCCATTTCATATGGCAAAATTTTTAATAACTTGAGGTTACAAGACAATGTATGTGGACGAGATGGAAGTGGACTGAATGAAAAGCTAAATTAGCTGAGGCATAATGTAGTTTAATATTTGGATTAACTATTGCAAAAAGATGTACTTCAGCGAGTGTCATCTTCGAATGAATTC
The DNA here is from genome assembly GCA_026874005.2 of Erythroxylum coriaceum. Taxonomy (NCBI): domain Eukaryota; kingdom Viridiplantae; phylum Streptophyta; class Magnoliopsida; order Malpighiales; family Erythroxylaceae; genus Erythroxylum; species Erythroxylum coriaceum. The sequence goes on along the minus strand of JANQAP020003334.1, from coordinate 5,021 downwards.
AAACGTGATTGATTTTGAGAGATCACATCCACAATTCAAAGAATTTTATACTTAATTCCAAATTAGGCACTATGATGACTCATCCAAATTTGTGCTTTAGTAGATACCAATATTAATTGATACACGTATCATATTTATCATGTATTTATTTATTTTGAAAATTTTACTTAAAGACATTCTTTATCATTCTTTATAAGTGTATAAATGAGAAGAATATTAAGTAGGATTCATATTAGTGTAACATAGATACAAGTATTTTGAATATTTATGTATTAAATATCAATTTAAGCTTAAATATAGTATCTGAGCTATACACATGAATATTAAAATCGTAATTTTTTATTGATTAATCGCTTATTATTATATGTTTTCTTAAATTATTTCACTAAATTTTATATGTCGCTGTTGGATGCATTTGAGCATCTTTTATGAGTGTCTAAGTAGTAAGCGGACTTTAAATACTCTTAAATACAAGTACACATTTTTACTATTGACAAGTTTTTAAATATTTATGCATTAATCTTGTGATATCAGAGTTATATATATATGAATATTAAAATTCTAACTATTAGGACAATTACTTAATATTTTCAATTATTTATTCAACTTTTTTATCACATTCTTTTAGTGGTTACATTTGTTGTTTGTGTGCACCCGGTAATCCTTGAAATCATGTTTTGAAATCATTAAATAGTACTAACAAAAATATAAAATCAACAAATTTCAAATAGTAATGAAATCCATGTTCAATTTGTATTTACATTGTTTATATGTACTCCTAATTCTTTATATCATGTTTTAATTCCCTTTTGAAATTGATAAATAGTAACCAGAAAAGGATATCAAATAAATAATGAAAAAAAGAAACAATGTTTTAAAATTAATAAATAGTAATAAAGAGAATAACATTTTTCAAAGGAAAATTATGTTTTCAAATTAATTAGTGATAAAAAAGATATTACTAAATACGAGAAATTTATGAGCATTTATCACTTAATGTTCTCATAAGTTCTACTTTTTATTGAATAAAAATAAAGATCACTTTTTAACAGAATTTTTATGAATAAAACAATCTACTTAAAGAACTCCATAACCTAATAGATATAGATAAAGCATTTGAAATCAATGCCTAATAATCTAGCTTCATTTGCCAAGGACAAGAATTCCTGTTTGGTTCGCTCTTTTCCTCCTGGACTTTGTGTCATAATAATCACATCCATTTGAGTCGTACATTTGTCAGTAGCATTAGTTTCAGCCACAACTAGTAAAATACCTTCAACGACTATAACCTTTCCACTTTCAGGGATGGCTTTGTAGCAATTTTGCAACAACTTCAGACACTGATCGTCGCTCTAACAATGAAGAATCCACTGTCAAAGATGGTAGCTTAGTTGATTTTCTACTTCTATATAGTAAACAACTTGAAAATAGTAGTAACCAAGTTTTTCACCTTCATGAGAATAGCTTCTCCATTCGGAACACTTTGAAATATATCTCCTCCAACATGTTCAACACCTAGGACAGGCATAAACTTGAGTGTTAGATATGCCTAGGCACGTTGATTATTGCCAAAGATCTCTCATTTTATTGAATCTTCAGGCACAAGTTGTACTTCGATGATTTAGTGACAAAAAAACTGGACATTAACACAAGTATTTGAAAAAGAAACAATCATACCAGAGTAGTTCGGAGCTTTTACTACAACATAAGGCAAGTTAAAATTGATACCTTTGATGTGAGGATATTGACGCAGCACGAAAACACAATACTCTAATCCAAGAGTACATAAAGCGTAGATCTAATCCAAGATCTACAAAGAACTCAAAAGGTAGACTAAGACCTTAAGAGAATTTGATTGAAAATACGCAAAAAGGTTCTTCTGCAATATAATAAAGAATTATTTATATGAGTTATAATAAACTAAAACCTAATAACAAGGATAAAACGTCCTTGTAGTCCTAATAAAAGTAAAACACAATAATTAAATAAATAAATAGATTTATTTATCTTAAAGCTCCGCGTTAGTCCCCTCCACTTGTAAAGAACTCGACCTCGAGTTATGCTCTGGATAACCTAACTTACACTCTGGTAAGTAGGGGTAAATATCTGCAACATTAAAGGTTTGGTTGATGTTACCCATCCATGAAGGTAACTGAATGATATATGCATTGTCATTAATTTTCTTCACGATCTTGAATGGACTATATTTCTTGACCTTCAACTTTGTGGGGATGTTCAGTAATCTGCTTTTTGTTCATAAACACCATTACTTCATCTCCCACCTTAAACACTTGATTCTTCCTATGTGGGTCCACATTAGCCTCGTACTTTGCATTAGTTTTTTCAAGTCGTTCCTTCACCTCGACTTGTATTTCTTGGGTTTCTTTAGCAAACTTGGCTACACTCGCATGGATGTTAACATTTTTAGGTAACTGAATAAAGTCTAGTGCATGATTTGGTACCTTAGTGTAAACCACAGAGAATGGAGATCGACCGATAGAGTTATGGATAACAACAAATGAAAAAACTAGAACCAAATTGTGACGTTCAACTGACTTACCTACTTTTGAAAAAGCACAAACCTAAACCAAGATTTGCTGTTGCACCAATTAACCTGCATTTTTTCCATAAAAGGAAGTGAGAAGATCATTCCTTGAGTAAAGCAACTATGATGCATAAAGAGCTCAAAAAGTTAAGAAACCATTCTACCCAAAAGGGAATACATAAAAAATTTGAGATAAAGGTAAAAAGGATAAAGATTCATGAAATGTTAATTCTACAAACAACTGGTGAAAGAAAATTATGGTGAAACGTAACGAAAGAATTATACAGAACAAAAATTTAGAGAAGATAAAAAATTGATTGCAAATAAGCTGATCCAATATAAGCAGGCAAAAATACATCTATGAGAATTTTTTGTAGTTCTGCATAGAAATGATGATATTAGCAGGATTACCTTAAAGTATTGGGAATGGATAATTTTCGTCAATATTTTTCTGAAACACATGCTCAAAGTCCCGCTAACGTACTTTGATGTAGAAGGAATAGTTGATACAAGAAAACATAATAAGATATTTTCTGATATAAGTCGAAAAAATAATGGTACACGTCCGTGAAAGATAGCTCGGAATAGAAACCTTTGTACTTTTGCCGGTCTATTGGTCAAAGTACTTCTTAAAACTTGCAGAGAATATGAACCAACATTACTAGACACATCAAGGCAGCGTAAAAGCCAACAAGTTTAGACATACATATATGCCTCAAAACAAATCAAAGAAAACAATAATGCACATACATGTGCGATTATTTTGCAAATTTCATAGTGGAGTTCCAATATCGCTCAGTGCTCAATGTAACAGTTCCCTTCCTTTGTTTTAGTTTCCAAACCTACAAATTATGTCATTGTGATTTGAACAGTATATTGTTCACCAAACACATGGATTGAATATTTGTTGCCAAAATTGGAGATAGTTCACAAGTGAGTTTGTTATGGATGAATTCGTTGGGAAGAGATGTATGCGGAGACAAGCACAAAACCAAGAAACAAATGCAGTGCAAGAAGTCAAATAGGAAATTGAAGTCAAATAGGAATAGGAAATTGAAGTCTAATAGGAATAGGAAATTCATTTTCAATTAGGATAGGACTTCTATTATAGTAGGGTTATAATAGGAAATTCATTGTCAACTAGGATAGGAAATCTATTACAGCAGGGTTAAGTTAGGAGATACAAACGCTATATATTGAGGCTTTACAAAGGAATAAAAGCAAGCAATATTTTCATAAAATTATTCAAGATCAAATTCTCTCTCTTGACGAGGTTCTAGGTATTCAGATCCTTACAACGAGCTGATCTTCACCTACTTTCGCCTTCATCATAGGGAGGAAGAAGAACAACAACAAGGAAAAGTCTTCCCTTAACGACATCGATTTTCCAGTACATCACTCGGTGCCTTGAGCCTGGGCCAAAGCCAATAACAATTTAGTATTAGAGCCAATCACCATGAACGATTCACCATTCGACCCAGATCAACTACGCCTCATAATTACCGAATCAGAATGGAGAACAAACTCCCAGATACAAGGATTGTCACATAAGTTCGATCAAAAACTGGATTTGCTCCTCCAACACCTTCAGAACAGTTCAGTAGGCATAGGGGAGGCATCAGGCAGCAACGCCCCCACACCACAACGACAACAACACATCCCGAAAGGCGATAACGTCCAACCCTTTTAGGCCACCAGGGCTATAGTATCCTGATACACGAAACTCGACTTCCCGATAAACGACGGCTCAGACCCTTTGATTTGGCTCCACCGCTACAAGAAGTTTTTTACAAATCAACGAATAGCTGATGCAGACAAAGTGGAACTAGCTTCCTTCCACCTTCTTGGTGAAGTACAACTATGGTTTCATCAAATAGAAGGGGAAAGACCTCGAATTGATTGGGGGGAGTTCAAGTACTTTTGCAAGTTGCAATTCGGACCGCCCGCCTGCAACAATCCATTGAGCGATTTAGTTACTTTGAGACAAACTGAAACCATTGACAAATATAACAAGCAATTCCAGGAAAAGTGTGCAAGGGCAAGCCATATAATGCGGGTCGATCAATACGTCGGCCTATAAACAATCGGGTTGGTGGATTGGATATAATATCAAACACACTTAAGTTATATATATATATATATTATCTTTTGGTTGACTTTACTAGAGAAAAAGATGGCCATATTAAACAATACAAATTATTAAATTTTTATACATGAAAATTGTTGTTAAAGAAGTCTGTAAGGAGAAACTAGATTAGATCGCTATAAAAAATAGTATTTGTAATATGAATAAGAACAAGAATATTTATAATTTGCAACCTAATTTCTCTTTTGCCACAAAGCAATTTGAATAAAAGAATTAAGATAAAAAAGTTTCATATTTGTTAAGATATATTATATATATATATATATCTTTTATTTAGTTTTGGCATTTTAAATTGGACATATAAAATCTTAAGTGAGGTGGAATTAAAGT
>JANQAP020003264.1:0-11955 GCA_026874005.2 Erythroxylum coriaceum | reverse complement strand
TAGAGCTTAAGCCTATTTATAATAAGCTTTGAATGTTTTAGTAATTTAATTGACATTAAATTCTAATTTCAATTAAACTTTAATTAGAATTAGAAATAATTCTGATTAAATACCAATTTTGCCCAAATAAGATCCAATATCTCATATTGATCTTTATTTATTAAATATGTCATATTTAATCATAAAGTTTCTCAAACTTTACAATCAAGTCCGACTTGATAAAATATCTCTGTAAAACCCTGAACCTTTCCTTTCATTGAATATAAATTTTTATTTTCAGTTAATAATATTTTTGGATGAATAGTAAATTTGAGTGAATAGTGTTTTTGGGGAACTCGACCCCGAAATATTGAAAATTATTTGAAATAAGTATTAGTGTCTAATGATACTGAAACAATTCGGGAGTTCTGAAAGTTTAAAACTAAAATGCCCTTTTTAAAAAATAATAGGTGTTGATGATTTTAAACCCATTCAAATTTTTTTAAAGCATCTAATCAGTAACTATTGACCCTAATTAGAGTATTTCATAGTCAATTTGATAATACGAAAGTTACAGAATAGTTTCAAAATTTAATTCGATTAGTTGGTGAATTAAATTCATAAAGGGCACTTTGGTCTTTTTGGCATAAAAGTTGGTAGAATAATGAGTCATTGGAGTAGACTATTAGGAAGGTGACATGTGTAAAACATTAAAGAGTATAAAAAACCAAAACTTAAGACGAATTGCTCCATTCATTTAGTGAAACTGTGAGAGTGAATGGGTGTAGCCATGAGAGAGTGAAAGAAAATGAAAAGAAGAGAGAAGCAAAGGTGCAAGTTTTAGAGAAGGAGAGAAGAAGAAGAGGGCTGTCATTTTTCATGGGTTTTGAGTTGGAAGTGGAGAGATCTTGATCAAGAATAGAAGCTCTTCTAATACCCAAAAGATTGAAGGAAAAATGGTAAGTTTTCCTAGCTTAAATTTCTAATTTTTATGGGTTTTTGAGTGGGATAAATGTCTTTAAAATCAACGATGATTTTTGACTTGCCATGGAGTAGATAATGAGATTAGAAGCATTTAATGGTTGAAATCAAGAAAGTAAACCAAGAAATTAAGATAGGAAGAATCGGCCATGGCTAGGTCTTTTTAGTGTGATTTGATCCAAAAATTTTATTTTAATGTTTTATGATGTTCATAGCATTGTTTGATGATAGTGAAGTAAATAAATGAAAAAGAATTGAATTGGAAAAGTTTGATGAAAGATATGTTAAGTTTAACCTTAGGAGCGTTTTTGGTATAAAAGTATGGTTATAAGTAATAACCATGTGAATGTGATTAAGGATGGTCATTAAGTGTATTTCTGGCATCGAAATTATTAAATGAAGTGTTATGCTATTAATTGGAAAAATTAGTATATGCTATGTATGTGGAAAGGAATGAAATTGAAATGGTTTATGATGTGTTGGATGATGTTTGACATGAATCTTAGGTGAATTGTGTGGAAAAATTGGAAAGAAAATGAAAGAATGATATAAATGTGTGTGTGTGAAGTGTGGACAATTCGACCTTAAAGAGGAAATGGAGCTGTTGAACTTTAATTATGGTTATGGTGAATTAGTTGAGTGAGATAGTGTTTTGAAGAAATTGATAAGTTAGGATGGGTAAAGGATGGCATTTAAGACTTTCGAAGTTAGACTTTGAAAAGGAGAACAATAGGTTAGCTTATGGAAGTAAACAAAAATAGGATTAGCGTATATGTTACACGATTAAATACTAATCTCGAATTCAGTTAAACCGAATATATAGTTTTGATGCCTTATTTTCTAATTTAGAAATAAATGCCTAAGCGAAATGCATTTTGTGTAGGTAAAGGGGAGGCACCGAAAGCGTCAGTGTGCTTAGCAATAAGTTCGCAAAAGAGTGAGTGTATTTTAATTGTTTTGTATGAATAAATTCTTTGTAAAAGAATTAATGATATATGACTTTATATTGTATGATTATGAGTTTTATGTGAATGATACATTACAAGTAAATATTGCTAGTATAAGTGTATGATTTAGTAATATGTGAATTGAAGTTTGAAAGTTGAATTTCATACGATTTGAAGTTACATTGAAATTAGGTTATTGATTGAGAAAAAAGAAATGAGTTTTAGCCTATGGTACACCATTAGGATTTACACTCGTTATTATACTGGTATATAGCGGTTAACCTAGTATGAGTAAACGATGTAGAACCAGCTTCATAACTAGTGGTTAACCAGTTGCAAGTAGCGATGTAGAACTAGCTCTGTAACTATCAGTATATAGTGGTTAACCTAATACAGGTAAGCGACGTAGAACTAGCTCCGTAACTTGTAATTAACTAGTTGTAGGTAAGTGATGCAGAACCAGCTCCGTAACTACCAATGTATAGTGGTTAACCTAATGTGGATAAGTGACGTAGAACTAGCTCCATAACTAGTGGTTAACCAGTGGCGGGTAGGCGATGCAGAACCAACTCCGTGACTTTATGCCTTAGGGTACCATAAGGCAAAGAAGTTAGTGGTGGGCTATGTCGTGTTAGAAAGTTTATGTCAATAATGATGCTATCATAATTTACTTTATTACTAACTTGAAATTTTGATTTTTGAAAACATATATGTTTTATATTGGTATTGTATCATAAGAAATGAAATTAATTTGTTTTAGGGAGGTTTAAACTGTTAAATATGGTTTGCATAGAAATTTTAACACTCATTGAGCTCACTTGCACTCTACTTTCTGTTTTTTAAAATAAAACCTCACAGGTGAACGTTCAGGAGTTTCAGTAGCAAGGACTTTACCTCTCGAGTAGCTCTCTTCATCACGTGTTGCTGCGTAGGCATTTTTGCCTTATAAATGCTTTTGAGAATTACTGCATATCAATGAACATGTTTTGGAATGTATGTTGTGTAAAGAAGGCATGTATATAAAGGTTTTTAAATGTAATACATAAATATATTTTAGTTTTTTAAAGTTTATTGAAGTGATTGTTAAGATTGTTTGTGAGTGGACATGAAGTCCAAAATTAGTAGTGGAGAATTTGATGTAATTATAAAAGTGTTTTGAACTTTTATAGGGATTTTAAAATTTTTGTGGATGTCAAAATACAGTCATTGTACTGTCGAAATTCTTAATAAAATGTAAAAAAAAACTCTAATTAAAGCTTTTTGATAAAAAATGCAATAGGCTTAGCTTCATGAGAACTTTCTAGTTGGATCAGATATCGACTAGAGGGCTACCATAGGGTATTAAGCTGCCTAGTTGTTTCAGGATCAGGGCCTGTCAATCTTTGCTCTCTTAAACTCATTTTATGTTTGAGACCCATTAGGTTCCCAAATATGTAGATAATGATTATAAATTATAATTATAATTCATAATTAGAATTAGATAAATTAAAACTCCTTTTAATTTGCCTTTAATTCTCTAATTAAACAATTTATAATCATAAATCAAGATTGGTGTCTAGCAATATATCATGATTACTTAAATATTTAGGAATGTCAAAAAGTTTTTGACTAACCTTTTCGTGCATGATTTTTCTGTATAATTTAATCATTTCATCATACCATGTTCCGATTGGATATAGAGCATGAAATCAATGTCTACTCTATTTTGAGTCCAATCATATTAGTTCTCTACTATTACCTATCAATTCAATTAATGACATTTATAAACTATTTACAAAATGTCATTCTAACTTGGCCAAGGATTTCCCACCAATACTAGCCAAAACAACATAACATTATCCTTAATTACTTCAAGGTGATGAATCCTATCCTAATCACACAACTATGTCCATATAGTTTATGCTATATTCCGTTGACTATCGATTGAATGTTCCATGAATAAATAGGTCATAAGTATCAAAACATAACAATCCCTATACAAGATAACTTTGGAAACTTCAAGTCAAAGGATCACTTGTATAATCATCACAATGAGAATTCCATAGACATACAAGTAATTTTTCAAATAGATTTCTCATATCAGGTATGTTCAATGAACTTGTTCTTTAACAAGCACTTGCATGTTTGTTTAAGTATCTCTATACTTTAGCCTCTGCAATAGACTACTTCCTTTATAAGGAAAACATAACGTGTGCTAGTCTTTTTGCGTTATATTAATGTCTAGTCTCAATAGAACAATGACTAGGAACAATTTAGAGATAATACATAAATGTAATATGAATTTCATAATTAGAATCTCATTATAATTTCATTTGCAACGTATAAATATCCCATGGACTTTATCATATACTTCTAAACATGTAAAAGATAAAGAATGCTTTTAAATTATTTTGTCACTAAACTATAACCAAAGTGATAGGCTATAGGGCATAAACCAAATCATCAATCTAATATGCCAATCGCAGTCAATTTTTCGTTCTTCTCTTTAGCCCTCACTGTCGTCGTCAACTGCCTGGTACAGTGACCTACTTCAACTTTGTCTAGGAAGATCTCTTAGTCTTAGGTTGTGTTTTATAATTTCAATTTGTGAGGATTGTGGACATATTGTTATGTGGCTTGATGGTCTTTAGTTTTGTTTAATTGTCAAATTTTACCTTTTAGATTTTTAGTAATTACTAATTAGTAGTTTCTTAATCTTTATCTAAAGCAACAAAAATAGGCTTCAAAATTATTTTGTATTTTTAAATTGGAATGATTTTTATGATTATGGAATAAATTGTTGGTTGAAATTTGATATAATTTTATCATTCTAGAATAAATTATCAATTGAGATTTAAGATAATTTTATCATTCTAAAATTCATATTTGGTTGATATTTATTATTTAAGATCATTTTGGAATAAATTATAATATATTATTTTCTTCCATATAGATTATAATTTTGAGAGTATAATTTTTTTTAATTTTTACAATAAAGTCATTTTTGTATTATGCAATTGTGCATTGCTAAAGAAAAATGTAAGATACAAGAAATTGATATACGCTTTTAATATACCTATAGATAAATTTTTTCATGTTTCTTCTACAAATATTCATTTGACTTTTTAACATGTTCATATTCAATTTTTTTGTCTACATTAGTAAAGAATTTATTTGGACATGTAATAGTCATAACTCATAATGTGTCATGAATATGATAATAACACTTTTAATACATTAGTTTATGAATTTTATTTTTTAAGTATTTGTAAATGATTAATCTTATAAATAAGTAGTGAATTAATGATGTAACATGTGGACACCTTGAACTCATTATAAGTCTTAACAAGTATAATTGGTTTATTGATCTATTAGACATCAACATTATATATATAGAGAGATTTCTTTATTTTATTGTTAAAATTAGTGTTTTGTATCTTTCGATATGAAGTTATTAATTTAATTTTGATTTATGTCTTTATTCATTTTTACTGATAATAGAGGAAAGTTTAAGTCCTTTTGATAATCCAATATCTTCAGGTTTAGGAGAATTGGATGATCCAACTTAAGCTCATTCTAGATTGGTTCTTGGAATAAAGAACAACATTTATCTGTATTGTAACAAACATTTGAAAGGTGAGGGAATCACTAAATTAAAGAAACATTTATCTAGGATTAAAGGTGATATGGAGCCTTGCAAGAAAGTTAACGATGACATGAAATGATAAATGAAAACTTTACTTAAAGATTATCAGTATGAGAAAGAACTACGAAATTGGTAGTGGAAGTTCTTTTTAAGATGGTCAAGATGATATCAGGATATTGAAGGTGGTATTCATATCAAACAAAAGGGATTGTTGCATTTGATAAGAATAAGAGAAGAAGATATGTGTTTAACTTTTTTGCACTACGAACAACTCTTGAAGCTTAACCTTCAATTTGTAATGCCTTACAATCTAAAAAGCAACTCATAATGTGGATATGGCAATGGCTAGATGGTGGCATGGTGTAGGTGTTTCATTCAATGTCACTCAATCTTATTATTACTAGTCTATAACAGATGCTATTACATCTAATGGTCCAGGATATAAAGCTCCTTTAATTGATGACTAAAAAGGTAATCCATTATTAGTTAAGATTTCAAATTTTTTATGAAGAGCGAAACAACAATTTATAATATATGATTTCAATTCACATTTTGTTAGAAGTTGATAGGGCTGATCACTTGTTTTGTTTTAATAATGTTGTCTCATCATGACTTTCTGACTTTAAACTTCATACTGCATTTTGTGTATGATTTATGAAGATATCAACAATTTGGATACTAATGTCATTGGTTGAAAGTATGTTTTATCATGTTTACAGAGCAGATGGTATTATCTCTTGTTTGTGGGTGTATTATTTGGCTTAATGATTGGTCTTTAGTTCTGCTTAATGCCACAATATTTAAGTGGTTGGCTTATCTTTCATATATGATGGATTTTTTCTTTCCTAATTGAGAACAAACTAGCTTAATTATGCATAATTTTAGGCACTCTACTGATCTTGAAGTTGCTTTCATGATTTTCATGGTTTATCTTTTGTATATGATGGCTGAGGTATGGAGTTGCTCTCATCAACACGGACAAACCTAGCTAGTTGTCCCGATTATGTTGTAATTTTTTTTGTAATCCTAGCATTTATAATTTGTAAACTAGTCTCTTTATTTATTATTTTGTTTATAAGAATTGTTAAAATTGTAATTAAAATCTTGCATATGAAGAATATTCTTTTTGTTGGTACAATTTAATGATATTTTAATTTTATATACAATGCTTTAAATTATCAATTATTTATGTATAATATTTTTGTATAATAAATTAACAACCAAAAATCTAAATATTTTATACAATAATATATTTTGAAAATGTTACAAATAATTATAATTAACATGATATAACATTTCATTAAAATGTATATTAAAAATTTGACTACATTTTACAAAACTTAGCTAAAAATATTTGGCTACGTTTTAAAAAACATAGGTAAAATGTTTTGAATACTTCTTCGGAAACATAGCTAAAAATGTAGCTAATAATTTTTAACTACGAAAACTAAGCATAGCCAAAAGGTATTAGCGACAATTTCAAAAATGTCGTTAATAGTTTTTTGCTACGAAAATAAAGCATACGAAAAACTATTAACGATGGTTAGCAAAAAACGTCGCTTATAGTTTTCAGCTATGAGAATTTGGTGACATTTTTGGCAATGAATATAAATTGTTGCTAATGACTATTAGAGACAATTTTAGGATTTTTAGCGACAATTATTTTCGTAACCAAATGTGGTTTCGGTTGTAGTGAGCTATGAATCAAGCTTTATAATTTAAGAAAATCTTGTATAACTTATATTTGGAATTGGAAGAAGGTATAAAATCTTTTATTGATAATTAGGCAATAATAGTTATTGTTGAGTTTTCTACATAAAAATAAAGCATTTCAATATCAAGTTGTTCTTCATAAGATAAATTTAGAAAAATAGTGAAATATGCTTGCTATATTGCAAAATAGATGATCAAATTATAGATATTGTTAAGATATCTTATTTTGGGCATTATTTGTATTTTGATATATTTGGCATATCTTTTATGATCAGAAGTTGACTTGGTATAGGATTTCACTATCTTGGACAATGTTGTATTTTTAAAAGTTAAAATAGCGCGGAAGGAAGGAATTCTATATGAGATAGAATTATTGGAGATAAACATGTTTTATTGGAGATAAACATGCAAAAGATTTATTGAAGATTAATTGATTTTTGACAGATGTTTTTATGGAAAATATGTATCTGATTGATTATTGATTGAGGTTGTGTTTTCTTTATGCTTGGTGAACAATTACGTGATTTATCCATCAATATTGGTAGCTGCGTTGTTATATCTTTGGGATGAATTACATGCTTGATTGATGAGTATTAAGCTACTATGCATGGGTTTCTTCGGTGATCAGTTCGAAAGATTCATACCAGATTTTTGTTGGATAACTCCTAATGATTTCGGTTTAACGAAGCTGCACGTATAGATGAGTGTCTTTTGGCTCAAGTGTTTCTTTTTTTAATGTTATTATTGATTTAATCACTTGAGATATTATTATCATCTTTATTATTGTTTGTTATTGCAAAACTCCTCTATTGAGGTTAGTTTGAGGTGGTCGTGCTATTGGGTGTGAAATATTTTCACGGGGTGTAAGTACGAGTGGGTAGCGTTAAGGGGTGAATGGTTCTTAGTAAAGCCTTGAGTAAGACTATTGTACTTCGATAAAAGATGATTAATCTAGTATGCCAAACTGTATTAACAAATTTCGTGTGTTGATTTATTTGCTGCATATTAAGTTTTTTCCTTGTAATTAAATTCAGAAAATTCACAGTTGCTGATCCAGTTGTTTTCCCATAAGCAACTATTAGATTTAATTTGAAGTAACTACGACAGAACATATATATTGTGGAACTCCATCCTTCAGATTTTTCAATTGGTATCAGAGTAAGGTTCACTTAATTAGAACTTGGTGTGTCAAGTTGGTGTTGATCAGTGTTCCACAGTCATGGCTATTAGAGAAGGAGCATCGATAACAAGACCACCACTACTAAAAGGTTTTAACTATCCCGCTAGAAAATCAAGAATGAAAGTGTTTATTTAAGAACAAGGGACTAAAGCATGGAATTCTGTGTTAAATAGTTGGACTCATCCTATGACAATTGATGAAAAGAATGAAGCAGTACTTAAAGATCTATCTAAATGGTTAAGGACTAAAGAAGAGGGAGCACTTGGTAACTATAAATAATGCATGCAATTTTTAGTGCTGTAGATGAAGGACGTTTTAGTATGAAATCGGCATGTGAATCAACAAAAAAAGCGTGGGATACATTACAAACTATACATGAGGGTTCAAAATAAATGATAGCATCAAAACTTCAAATGATGGCTACTAGATTTGAAAAGTATGGAGGAAAGTGGAACTATTAGAGACTTTCATAAGCAGCTATGTGATATGGCTAATCATCTACATCAAATTAGTAAGAAGTACTAAAATCTAAAACTTGTCAAGAAAACCTTAAGATCTTTGCCTTCTAGATTTATACCGAAGATTGCAGCTATTGAAGAAGCTTATGATATTAATGAGTTATCTTTGGATAAGATAATTGGAATTCTCAGAAACTTTGAGATGAAAGACAAGTATGAGAAGAGTAAAGGACTAACATTACAAGCCGAAGTTGTTAAATCTATGCATGATTTAAGAGATGATTCCAATAAAAATGAAGATCTGGTGATGCTAATAAAAAAATTCAGAAAGTGAAGAATGATGGACCTCAGCTCAGGCAAAATGGTGGGACTTCATCCAACAATAATTTTAAACAACAAGAAAAAGCTCAAAAAGATGAAAAGAAAGCAAAGAAGATATAATGTCATGAGTGTCAAGGCTTCAAGCATGTGTAAGAGGAATGTGCTAACATTCTTAAAAGGAGAAAAGGGAAGTCTTACACCAACACTTAGAGTGAAAAAAAAACTAAAAGTGAGTATGGTAGCGAAGAAGAAATTGTGAGCAATCATGCTGCATTAGTTGGTTTATATAAGGGCAGTCCAGTTGCTTGCATAGTAGCAACCAGTGAAGAAACTGAAGATGAAAATACCGATGTTTCAGTATTAAACTTTAATTTAGACAGTGATAGCGATAACAGTGACTTAAAATTCAAAAAGGAAGATATCTGTAAGGCCTATGAACTAATGTATAGCAAATGGGTGAAGACGTGTAAACAAAATGAGAAGCTAAAAGGGGAGAATTCTATTATGAAAGATGTTATTCGAGATTTGGAGATGAATTTATCGTCAACAATAGATGAACTTAATGAAACCAAGCTAAAGTTGGTCAATACAGAGAAAGGAATAAGAATGCTGAATGACAGTATTGAGAAGCTAGACAAATTGCTAAAAATTGACAAAAACAAAGGGGATCTTCAAGGTGTTGGCACAAAGGTGAATGTTCTCAGGTGAATAATGAACAAAATGGTGAAGTTAGATTTGTCAAAGAAGCAAGATCAAGTAAGCAAGGAGATATATAAAAAAGAAACAAAAAGTGCATGCCTATATATCATTTTTATGGTTTTAAGGGTCACATAAGACCAAATTGTTACAAGTTGCTCCAAATGTTATTCCATAATGCTCAAAACAAAAAATCTAAACATTCTTAGAAGAAATTTAAGAAGCAAAGGATACCAAAGCAGATTTGAGCCAGAAAGAACCAACTGCAATTTTAATGGGTGGCACTTCTCACAATGGATGGTATTTTGACAGCGCCTGTTCAAGGCATATGATAGGTGAAAGAATTTATTTGATGAATTATCAAAGTTGTATGGATGGTTATGTTACATTCGATGATGGGAAGAAAGCAATGGTGATTGGTAAAGGAACTTTTTGTATGGATGAATTACTTCATTTAAAAATTATGCTTCATATGGACAGTTTAAAAGCCAACTTGGTGAGTATTAGTCAACTTTGTGATGATCAGTTGTTACTTAAGTTCATTAGTGATGGATGTAAGATATTGAACGAATAAGGAGATTGTATAGTAAGTGGCAGAAGATTGACAGATAATTGCTACATGTTACAGGCTATTACTTCTTACAATTTAGCCACATATAAGAATATGACCCTATGAAACCAAATAATTGATAAAGTGGTCAAAGAGAACCTTCAAAATCAACTTCACACATCAGAACAAAGATGTAGTGGAGTTGAAAATGTTCAGATCCACAGTTAGTTATTTCTAAAAAAGAAACTAATCAAACAAAGGACCATTTGGTTGATTTCAAGGAAGAAACCAACTAGACATATGATGCAAAAACAAACTTTATGAATAACTAAGACTTAAGGGAAGGAATTTCAGCAAAGATCTTCCATCAAGAATTAGACGAAATCATCCTATTGAGAATGTGATTGGTGAGATTAGTGATAAAAGGAAAAAAAGAGAAAGAAAAAGGTTAGATTACTAGGAACTTGTAGGACTTATATGTTACACCTTCTTCATTTGAACCAAAGAATGTTACAGAAGCATTGCAAGATGAATTATGGACTGCTGCAATACAAGAAGAGTTGGCATAGTTTATTTTAATTGATGCATGGGAATTGGTGCCAAAGCCATCAAATGTGAACATGATTGTAACAAAATGGATGTTTTGCAACAAAACTGATGAAAGGGATAATTGATGAGGAATAATGCTAGGTTTGATTCTCTTTATGGGACACTGAGATTATGTGCTTTATAACTTTGAAGTTTATTGAAGTAAGTGAAAAAAAAAGGTTTGAAGAAGTTAATGTCTAAACTTTTTAAGTTTTTGATTTATGGGTTTTCTAGGATTTAGGTGATTGGTGTGTGTCTAATTTTTCATTACTTGTTGAATAATATATTTGATGTGAAAATGAGGCTCTACTTAATGATTTGAGAGTTATGCTTTTGGATTTTGATTTACAGAGTTATGTCAAGAAAATGTTGATGCTTGGTTGGAGTTTTCTATGATTCAAGTTTTTCAAGTTTTATCTTAGTTTCTCTGTATATCATGGGTTGCATAAGTTTGGGCAATATGCTTTCACTAGAAAATTGCTTATAAAATAGGACTTACAAAGAATGCTTTATGTGTGAAGATCTTTATTCACTTGCATGGCACCAGTATGAAATTGTGGGAATGATTTGATTGTCTTCTCAATATTAGGATTTATTTCTCAAAATGTCTATAGAGCACCAAAGATTATGAACCAAAGCTTAGAAATGATAGTTCATAAAGTGAACTACCTGTGTCATGATATAGGTTGCTCTTTGCATTACCTTATTGCTTTTCTTGCATTTTTGTGTTTTGACTTAGAAAAATACGTAAAACCTGGACATAGATTCCAAGAGCTGGTTATGGAAAAGGGTTTGTGTATGCTTAAAAACTCCGTTGTAAAGTCCTTAAGTACTCCGTTTACTTACTCAATTTTTGCATGCTCAATCATGTTGATTTGAAGATCTTTGAGATTAATCGCATTGAAGGTATTTTTTAA
>JANQAP020003184.1:0-11964 GCA_026874005.2 Erythroxylum coriaceum | reverse complement strand
TCTAGCAACGCGTCATGACCACCCAAATATTTAGGAATGTCAAAGTGGTTTTGACTAACCTTTCTATGCATGATTTTTTCGTATAATTCAATCCTTTCATCATATAATGTTCCGATTAGACATAGAGCATAGAATTAATGTCTACTATATTTTGAGTCCAATCATATTAGTTCTCTGCCATTAGCTATTGATTCAATTAATGACATTTGTAAACTATTTATAAAGTGTCATTCCACCTTGGCCAAGAATTTTCCAAATCAATACTAATCGAGAACAATGGAACATTCTCCCTAATTACTTTAAGGTGATGAATTTTATCTTGATCACACAACTACCTCCATATAGTTCATGCTACATCCAATAACTACCGATTAATTGAGCTATGATTAATTTGGTTATAAGTAGTATCAAAACATAGCAATCCCTGTAAAAGATAACTTTGGTGACCTTAAGTCAAATGATCACTTATAGAATCATCACAATGAGAATTCCATAGACATACAAGTAATGTTCCAAATGGATTTCTCATATCGAGTCTATTCAGAAAACTTGTTATCTAACAAGCACCCATATGTTTGTTTAAGTATCTCTATACTTTAGCCTATGAGATCAATTGCTTCCTTCATAAGGAAAAATAAAACGTATGCTCTTAATGTCCAGTCTTAATAAAACTATAACTAGGAACAATTTGGAATAATACATAAATTCAATATGAATCTAATAATTATAATCTCATTATAATTTCATTTGCAATGTAGAATTATCTCATGTACTTTATCATATACATCTAAACATGGACAAGATAAAGAATGCCTATAAATATTTTGTCACAAAACTACAAAAACGATTGGCGGTAAGGCATAAACCAATATTCTCCTACTTGCACTAAGCCAATCATTTAAGTATCTCATACTATATCACCATATGACGATTATACTACTGCTGGGATAGTGGCTTAATGAGAAAATTCTACAAGATTCTCTATAGTCAGTACTTGCCTAAATCTTACAACTTCCATCTCAATTATCATCATCATTGAGAAAATTTGCCTAAATACATACTTAGATCTTTGATGAGACCTTAGCTCCTTTTGCATACCTAATGGCTCAAACATTCTACAGTACATTACTATCATAAAAAAATGCAAGGAACTACATCAAATTCACTAAAGAACTTATGGATCCAATTAATCATTTCCCCCAAATCAAAATTGCATTATGGCTTAATTAGCAACCATTACTACATTAGAACCTTTCCAATCTTGTACAATAATATTCTTAAGTAAAATAGAACTTAATTAGGATTTACTTCTAAATTTATATCCTTATTATCTTAAACTCAAATATCAACTCATACAAAGAATAATAGATATCTTTAATACTTCACAAGTATCAGATTTCTCAAATATTGAACATCTTTAATATGTTATCTATATACTTGGACTTAGAATAGGTGAACAATTTATAACCTATCTCTATAGATCTAATTCCTAGAATTAAGATGTTACCTTTTCATATCCAGTAAGAGTTGTTCGTAAACAATTATGTTTTCAACAATTAAAAATTAGAATTATTGTTCTCTGTGAGCAATATGTCTCTACATACTCCTACTGAAGAGAACAACTATACTCCCACTAACCTTCTTGTAGACATGATAAAATAACAATCATCTCAAAAACAAACTATTTGAATTTATCATGAAAGTAATTTTTTTTCAACATCTTGTAGCCTTTCAATTATACATCAAATGTATGAATAAAGGCAAAAGTTTTAATTAGATGTTCTGTCATAAGATTTAAACTTTTCAAATTTCATCTTACTCCCTCTACTTATCTAAAGAACCATTCTCTTATAAGTATACATTGAAACAAACAATTTGTTTAATAGTTCTGTAAAATTATATCCAACATTTTGGATATCTCATAACCTTTTATCAAATGGTTCAATCAAGCATCACATCCTTGAATCATTAACTTTGACTCTTTCAAAGACTTAGCATTTCATATCTAATATGAAATCTTAGCAATTGATTCACTTGGAACTATTGAAGGTAAGTCATTATACTTGGCATAACTATAGAAGAAATAATATCACATCATACAATATTTTATATTGTATTTTCATCCTTACATAATTCCATACTCTTGTGAATTTAGTTATGAAGGTATTCACTGGAGAATCTCATTCCCCATAGATAACCAAAAATCTAAAAATCACCAAATCAATCTCATCGAAATGCTTCAGCATTATCAATGCTTAATTTCTACTTAGATTTAAACAATTTAAACTTTTCAAAATTTTAAATCAACTTTTCATTTAATAAATATGATTGTATCATATAAAGTCATTAGTAATATAATAAAATATAAGTATCATCCTTTTATGAATTCCATCTAATACATCACATGTATAAGATTTAACAATTCAATACCATCGTCATCCTTTCACCAAAGATTCATTTAGTTATTCTTCAACTTTACAAGTTTCATACAATTTATAATCATAAGGATACATATATCCATGTATGTAATTTTATGATTCTCGTTTTGTTGATTTAACCAATATGGCATAAAAGAATAGTCTCAATTATCTAAATTTATATTCTTGTCATTTATGTTAAGCATAAGTCTCCTTTGATCCAATACATACAAACTATTTGTATAAAATTGAATAAACTACTTTTACTTAACAATATATTTCTTATCATGTTTAACATTATAATAATGTTGAATCTAAACTCAATATCAAATACTTATAAGCATAAACTAGAAATACATATAATCTCTATCATATCTCGTACAAGCAAGAAAATTCATGCAATCATTTTCTTATAATGATAAATATTATAATTCTATAGCAAATGCCTTTAAATGTAATCCAAAATTATGCTTTTAGTAGGCTAAATTAAGTGGAACAATTCCAACAAGGTACTATATCTTTTATCTCTACTCTATGCAAACTCTTGCATCTTGCTATCATAATGTTGACATATATCTTATATGCTATCATTAAAGTTTAGGAAGCATTAGTCAACTCATAATGTCAATACATTTTGTTATCTATATAATTTTGACATATCTCTAAAACTTTATTACCTAATCCTCAATAGGGATTATAGAAAAATAACATAATGGATATACAATTTTCTATCTAACTCTTCTCAAACATAACCTATGTCCCAGAAATTTGGTTTAATAGCTATTAGTATCAACTATACTAAACAAGGTAAATTTCACTCAGAAAAAAATAAATGTAATAAAGCAAATAATCAATTATATGCTATGACTGCCAAATGAGATTAGGATTTTAATCATGCATTTGGTTACTCCCACTACTTTAATCGAAATAATAACTGTCACTACTATTCAAAAATATTACTATAATCTTTCTAGTGGGCTAGGATCCCATTCAAATATAGTTAATCTTGAGTTTGCTCAACAAACCAACTAAATGTAAATTAGGTATATAACAACTTTAGCAATCACATCTCATGTGACTCCTAGATCCATTAGGTAACAACTTTTACGAAAACATATCTTATACATTATTCCTAAACCTACCTCTAAATTCATGTGATTATAAGTTTGCTAATCTAAATCACACAAATTTAGTTAAGTAGAACCAACTGTCATAAGATTAAACATGTTTAAGTTAAAGTGATCTTGAGTTTACTCAACAAGCCTACAATAAACAAAACTCTAGTTTATTCTTATAATAATAGAAGGCAACAATCACGTTCTCAACGTGAAGTTAATATTTTAACGAGGGATTTACTTTTGTTGGTCTCATTAAACATAAAATTCCATGTAAAATATTACACACATAAAACATACAATTTAATATGCATCCAATATATATATATCAACCATATAAATAAAGTATGCAACTTATGCACTCTTAACCAAATTATATGCATAAAACATCAAGCTTCATTTGATTCAACTTATTGATCTTCATAATCTAAAATAATATTTCCAACTCTTTGGAAAAATTAAATTAGATTAAACTCATTGATTCCTAAATATATTAAATCCCTATTCTAAATGGAAACTTAATTTAATTTTAAAACAATTTGCAAATCCAATTGGAAAATATTTCCAATCTATCATGACTCCTCTAATAAAATTTAATTAAAAACAATTTTCAACAAACTATTCTACTTACTTATTATAATTTTAAAAAACTTTGTTTTTCAAAATTATAAAAGCAACACTTTTTAATCCAATTAGAAAACTATTTCTAATCTCATTAGAAATTTTTTCCTTAATTAGAAAACTATTTTCTAATATTAAAAGGAAACCACTTTCAAAATTAAATAAAACACCTTACATATTTGATTAAGAAAGTCCTTTATATTATTTATTTAGAGAATGATTTCTTAATTAATTAGAAAATCTTTCTTTAATAAGTTAGAAAACTATTTTCAAAAATATTAAAGAAAGCTCATTTTTCTTAATTATTAAATGAAAACAATTTTCAAAATTTAACTAAAAAATACTTTTTCTAAAAAATCAAAAAACTTACTATTCATAAATAAAGAAACGATTTCTAAATAAATTGAACAATAATTCTCTAAATAAATAAAGTCATAAATTTAATTTATCTCAATCAAATTGAAATAAATAAACTTAATTAAGAAACACCTTATTTAATCATTTAAGAAAACAATTTTCTTAATTTTATGGAGTCTAATTAATTAATTTCAATCTAATTGAAACTAATAAATTCTTATTTTAGAAACTACCTTTCCAAAATTAATTAGGAATCAATATAATTATTAATCTTAATCATATTACAAAAAATAATTACTTTAATTCAGAATTAAGATCTCATCTTAATTAGTATAATCTCATTACATTGGTTATCTAACATAATCTAATTATGAGAGATAACTCTTTTAAATATTAGCTTGATTATAATTATTGATTTGATAATTTATTTAATTTAATAATTCAACTCTTTAAAAAATTAAACTAAATTCCAAAGCATACGTAATAAAATCAACCTTTGAAAATAATTAGAAAGCACTCTTCTAAATTTGTTAGGGACTTAAACTAATTTAATCTTAATTAAACTAATTTAATTGAAATTAAGGCTTTAAAAAGAATAAAAATCATATTAAAAACGAGTAGGAAAATTCTTTCTGTCAGGCACGAGTCAACAAGAACGATTGACTGGCGCGTGCCATCTGAAATAGGCGCTCTCCCCAAATTATACACGACCCCCAACGTTTTCTCAGAACTAAGTTTTTCTGTATCGTCAACCACCACCGGTCGTTCGTCCTCACCTGTCTTTTCCAGCGTCCCTGTCGTGTTCTTCAAGTCGATGCTTCCACGTTGTCGAAGGTCTCCATCGCCACCTCCTCCGCGCTGTTTGCTTGCATGCATGGGTTTTATAAACCTTTTCCACGCTCGCCATAGGTTGAAGCCATCAATAGTAGCAGTTGCCGCTAGTGATTGTTAAACAAATGCAGGCAACAGGGGCAGACGTAGAAACCTTATCCTGATTATCACAAAAAAAAGCACATATAAATACAAGCAATCCAGAACCAGAAAACACATTCAAAACACATTGGCAGAAAAATAAAGAGCGTTCAATGCGCTTTCAGAACAAATAACCACAAGCATTCGATTTCCAAAATATGAAATAAAAATATATTTTCAGAAGTAGCCAACAAGCAAAGGAGACGCAGTATTAAATTTTCTAGAAACCAATTTCTAGAAGCAAGAACAATGAGATGCGGAACAATATTTTCATAACATTGTTTCTGAGTTAGTTAAAAACATAAAGCCTTGTTACTTTTAATTAAATCAATATCAATCAATTAAGTTTAATCAAATTATATAATTAAAATTAGGCTCTGATACCACTGTTGGAAAACCAGGCTGGGATCTAATCTCGGCCATAGTGGAAGAATTATGAAACTTTTTCGCAAATTAGTTTCCTAAAAACTAAGATTTCTTTAATTATATAAAATGATTAACACATGAACCATAATAAAGCAGAATCTTAATTTATACATTATTCTAAAACTTGATCCTTATCTTATCGTGTCCCTCGAACCGTTTTCGAAACTGATCCGTCTCAATCACCGTAGTCGTACAATTGTCCAGCCTCTAACAATATCCACGTAATGAATTGAGAGAACTCTCTAACTATTGCAGAAAAAGTTAAGCAAGAAGTGCTAGCTCTATAGAGCTTAATTTGAGTATATTTATGATAGGTTTTAGACATTTTAATAGTTTAATTGAAATTAAATTCTAATTTTAGTTACACTTTAATTAAAATTACAAATAATTCTAATTAAATAACAATTATGCCTAAAAAGATTCAATATCTCATATTAATCCTTATTTATTAAATATCTCATATTTAATCATAAATTTTTCCAAACTTTACAATCAAGTCCAACTTGATTAAAATATCTATGCTCTTAACAATCTATTCTTTATGTGAGACCTATTAGGTTCTCAAATACGATGGCAAAAATTATAAATTATAATTAGAATTCATAATTAAAATTAGATAAATTAAAACTTCTTTTAATTTATCTTTAATTCTCTAATTAAATAATTTATAATCATAGATCAAGATTGACGTCTAGCAATGCATCAGGACCACCCAAATATTTAGAAATGTCAAAGTAGTTTTGATTAACCTTTCCGTGCATGATTTTCTTCGCATAATTCAATCCTTTCATCATACACTATTCCGATTAGACATAGAGTATGGAATCAATGTTTACTATAATTTGAGTTGAGTGATATTATTTGTCTTTAGCTATTGCTTCAACTAATGACATTTGTAAACTATTTACAAAGTGTCATTGTATCTTGTCCAAGGTTCCCGAATCAATACTAATCGAGAACAACGAGATATTCTTTGTAATTACTTTAGTATGATGAATCATATCTTGATCACATAATTACCTCCATATAGTTCATACTATATTCAATAACTACCGATTGATCAACCTATGATTAAATAGGTTATAAATAGTATCAAAACATAGAAATTCTTATACAAAATAACTTTGGTGACCTCAAGTCAAATGATCACTTATACAATCATCACAATGAGAATTCTATAGATATACAAATAATATTCCAAATAGATTTCTCATATCAGATCTATTCAGTGAACTTGTTCTTTAATAAGTAGCCATAAGTTTGTTTAAATATCTTCATTCTTTAGCCTATGAGATCAACTACTTCCTTCATAAGGAAAAACAAAATTTATGCTAGCCTTTTTATATTCTATTAATGTCTAGTCTTAATAGAACAATGACTAAGAACAATTTAGGAATAATACATAAATGCAATATG
The DNA here is from genome assembly GCA_026874005.2 of Erythroxylum coriaceum. NCBI lineage: Eukaryota > Viridiplantae > Streptophyta > Magnoliopsida > Malpighiales > Erythroxylaceae > Erythroxylum > Erythroxylum coriaceum. The sequence goes on along the minus strand of JANQAP020003184.1, from coordinate 4,640 downwards.
AATCTCATAATTATAATCTCATTATAATTTCATTTGCAATGTACAATTATCTCATAGACTTTATCATATACATCAAAACATGTACAAGATAAAAAATGTCTTTAAATATTTTGTAACTATACTACAACTAAAGCGATTAGTTGTAAGATATAAATCAACAATTATGTGCTTCATATATTGGATTAGTAGATAAATCACTGTTTCAGTGATTTTTTATGATGGGCCATAAATATTGTACCGAACCTGAGAGAGAGAGAGCAAAGTAAATAAGAACTAACTTTTTATTTATGACAGTCATTGTTCATATAAAGCCATATTTTGTTATATACAAAACGCATAAAACTAAAACTATCTGCTACTTATAAAACTACAACGTATGTACAACAACTGACAACACTTTACATTAAATAAACAGTACATAACCTATCACTGAACATCCCCCCTTCAAGTTGGAGTTTGGTGAACATCAACCAAACCCAACTTAGACAGAAGAGAACTAAAAATTGGGGGTGCCAAAACCTTGGTAAACAAATTAGCCAACTGATCCTTAGAAGAAACATGAGCAGGAGCAACAAAACCAATCTTATACTGATCACGAACCACATAACAATCAATATCAAGATGTTTGGTGCATTCATGAAAGACCGGATTAGCAGTAATATGAAGCGCCACCTTATTATCACACCATAAAGGAATAGGAGATGTAAAAGAAATCTGTAAATCACGTAACACGTAAGAAATCCATAACAATTCACACACAGTGGAAGCCATACTACGATACTCCGCTTCAACAGACGAACGAGAGACTGAGGGCTATTTTTCAGTCTTCCAAGAAACTAAAGAGGAACCTAGAAATACACAAAAACCAGAAACAGATTGACGAGTTGTCAAACACGATCCCCAATCAACATCATAATAAGCAACAAGAGAACAAAGAGAAGAGACTACAGAAACTAAAGAGGCAGTGGAAGCAAGAAAAAATAACCCCATTGAAGGACAACCTTTCAATTGTTTCAATAAATGAAGAGCAGCATCTCAATGACCTTTACAAGAAGCAGCAACAAACTGACTTAACTGTTGAATGACAAAAGTATTGTCAGACCTCTACCAATCAACCTACAATACTGCCCAACATCCTCCAATAAGGAACCAGATTTATCTGTTAATTTCAAGCCCTTAGGCAATGGTGTATAAACCGGCTTTGCACCGGTCAAGCCCGAATCAAACAACAGATCCAACACATACTTCCTCTGATTAACATACAAACCAGTTGAGGATCTAGCAATCTCCAACCCCAGGAAATATTTAACAGGACCAAGATCCTTAATAGTAAATGCAGAATGCAAAAAATGTTTAACATCTCTTAAAACAACTTTTGATGGACCAGTCAACAAAATATCATCCATATAGATAAGAAGAGCAACAAAAGTAGAACCAGTGGATTTAACAAACAAGCAATGATCATATTGAGACTGGATAAAACCATAGGAAAGCAAATGCTTAGTAAATTCACAATTCCATTGACGCGAGGCTTGTTTTAAGCCATACAAAGACCGTTTTAACTTGCAAACTTCATGAGGACCAGCCTTAGTATACCCATCCGGAGGCAACATATACACTTCCTCATCAATAAAGCCATGTAAAAATGCATTATTGACATCTAATTGATGTATGGGCAAAGAAAAATGTGCTATAACAGCTAACAACAACCGTACAGTGACTGTCTTAGCAACTAGAGAAAAACTATCAGTAAAATCAATTCCCTCAATTTGATGATAACCTTTGGCCACTAACCTAGCCTTATAACGATCAACAGTCTCATCAGGCTTAAGCTTCACCTTATAAACCCATCTAGAATGAATAGCCTTCTTACCAGCTGGTAAAGAAGTCAAAACCCAAGTGTTATTGGATTCTAGTGCAGCCAACTCTTGCTGCATAGCCTTTACCCAATGGTTATAACATTTAGCCTGATGATAAGATTGAGGTTCCTGAATAGTAGAAACATTAGCCAAAAAGGACATGTATGTGGATGAAAGATGTAGAGTAGGTATAAAAGGGAAAGTAGAAAGAGAGTAGTCTGAGGAACCATAACTAAAAGGCTGCGAACAAGAAGAGGAAGACAAAAAATGATTGGTGGTTGTATGAGATACAAAATCATGCAGGCTGGTTTATGAGATATTCTAGTGTTTCTACACAACTCAGGAATAGAAACAACTGGAAAAGTAGAAGAAGGAGATGATAAGGGTCGGTTGAAGATGCATCAGTAGTTGAAATAGGTAGATTAAGAGGAAAACTATTAGGTTCAGAAGATAACACATCTAGAATTTCTGAAGACTGATCAAAAGTAACCAAAGGAAGTGGAATATCTGGTGTTGTATTAGAAGAAGACTGATAAGGATAAGTATTTTCATGAAAAACAACATCTCTAGAAACCAGAACAGAATTTGAGTCTAGATCAAACAACTTATAGCCCTTTTGTCCATGACAATACCCCAAGAAAACACACTTATAAGCTCTCAGATCAAACTTATCCTTATGGGGCTTTACATTTGTGGCAAAACAAAGACAGCTAGGTGGATAACCATACAAAACCTCATAAGGTGTTTTCCACTTAAGAAGGGAGGTAGGAAGTCTATTAATTATATAGGTGGCTGTAAGAATTGATTCTCCCCAAAATTGTTTAGGCAAAGAAGATTGAAACATGATAGCTCAAGCTATCTCCAATAAATGTCTATGTTTTCTCTCCGCTACCCCATTTTGTTGAGGTGTATAAACACATGATTTGTGATGCAGAATTCCCAAATCCCTAAACAATTTCTGACACTCCCCACTTAAAAATGCAGCTCCATAATCTGTACGAATAGTCTGAATAGACTTTTGAAATTGAGTCCTAACCATCTTAAAAAAACCTTCTAAACAACCGATTACTTGGCACTTATCATTCATCAAATTTGTCCAAGTGGCCCTACTATAGTCATCCATTATTGTCAGAAAGAATTTCCCCCCAGAGATAGAATGTTAACTATAGGGTCCCCAAATATCAACATGTACTAACTAGAAAATACAAACAGTATGAATGTATGAATGCTACTAAAAGCAAAAGTCAATCTATGTTGTTTAGCAAGTGGGCAAACATCACAAACACCAACTTCTCCAGTACTCTTATTATCAAAAGAAACAATATGTCTGAGTACATTGTCAAAAACATGGCCTAAACGTTGATGCCAAAGTTTGTACATAGACATAGACTGAACATTACTTCTACTACTTGCAATAGTACACAAATAATATCTAGCTAGATTATCAATCTTGAAAGAATCCTTATCAAGGATATACAGTCTTCCTACAACCTTTCCTATTGCTAATACTCGGTTAGTCTTCAGGTCCTGCAAAATGCAGTGGTTTGGATAAAATTTGAAGGTAATATAGGATGTATTAGCAAGTTTATTCATAGACAAAAGATTAAATTTAAAAGTTGGTATATGCAAGGTGTCTATCAAGACAAGTTCATTAGGAAGGAAAACATCACCAATGTGATGCACACGGTTTTGAGTACCATCAGGTAGATAAAAAGGTATATATTTGTTAGGTACAACAGGCTTGGTTAACAAGGAAATATCCACACACATATGATTTGAGGCTTCTGTATCTAATATCCATGAATCTAAACCTATACCATCAAGACTAGAAAGAGCTAGGAAAGGAAGTGTACCTGCAAAATCCAAAAGATGTGCCAGGTTTACCAAAAGAGGATCTGTGAGTGCTTTGTTCTTAACCAACTTTAGCAACTCTTGTTTAATCAATTTAGACAATGGAGGATTAGAAGTACTAACAACATTATCTGTGGCTAGTTTACTGTTATCTACAGTTAATGAAGTAGCTTCATTCACTGTATTAGTAATATAAGATTTCCCATTCCCTTTCCCTTTTCGATTCTGTAACTCCTTGTACCAGTCTGGTACACCAGTGAGTTTAAAACAATTTTCCTTCAAATGCCCGTTCTTCTTGCAATAAGACCAGAGCATCTCTCTCTTGTCATTATTACCCCATTTTTGTTTAGACTGTTTCACTCCCCCATCTGTAACCTTCTTAGTACTTCCTGTATTCACTAACATAGCACTATGTTCCATCCCTTCACCAAACACCATCTGCACCTCCCTTTGTTTTTCTACCCTCAAAACCATAGAATATGCTTTATTGACAGATGGCAATGGTTCCATAACCAAAATCTGATTTCTAACATGATCATAACTCTCATTCAGACCCATCAGAAATTGCATTAATTGATTCAAGGATGTTAAATCAGCTAAAGCCTTAGCTGCTCCACAAATACATTATGTTGCTGCCCCACAAGTACACTACGGGACAGGCATAAGGCACCAAAGCTCATCCCATAATTTCTTAAGACTAGTAAAATATTTAGCAACGGACATAGTGCCTTGTGACGCTGCACCAATCTATCTTTGTAAATGATAAAATAAAGGTCCATTACTTTCTCCAAACCTCTTTACCAAATCTGACCACAGTTCTTAGGCAGAATTTGTATAGATGAAGGCTTCAACTATATCCTTCGACATTGAGTTCAGTATCCATGATCTAACCATGTAATCAGTCCTAATCCATTTATCACATTCAACATA
>JANQAP020003124.1:0-11968 GCA_026874005.2 Erythroxylum coriaceum | reverse complement strand
AATATACCATATTAAACTCTAAAAATTTTCTAATTCATAAATTCTAATTTATTTTCATGCTTGATAATTTAATAAAATAAATCCTAAGAAAATTGGGACCCAACAAAAATAATGTTACCATTGTAAGAGATATGGGCACATAGAAAGGTTCTACAGGCTTAAAGAAAAACAAGCTAACCTAACCCAAGAGAAAGAAGATGATGAAAATGAGAGTCTCTTCCTTACATGTTTTTCATCTAAATAAAGTAGTGAAAGTCTCTTCCTTGCATGTTTTTCATTTAAATAAAGTCCTCCAAAAGTTTTGTACATCGACAGTAGCTATAGTAATTGCGTGATAAGTGATTTACAGCTTCTTACAAATTTGGATGAATCTGTGACTAGTCGAATTACAATGGGTGATGGAATAATATGTATGGAATAACGAAAAGGTATTGTGATGCTGAATTCTCTTGGCATGAATTGTATTAAGAAAGTACTGTACGTTCTTGATTTGGATTCAAATTTGGTATATATGGGGAAATTTATGATGGATGGTTATTCACTTATTTTTGAAGATTCTACTTGCTATGTGTTTAAAAATAAATCAAAGAGATTCTTGCTTAGTACTGCACCCATGACAAAAATAAGATTTTTCCTTACATTGTTAATTTTGATGAAAAACACGCATTGAAGCGAACATTGACTGATGAGAATTGGCTTTGGCCTATGATGGTCATTTGGGTTTTAGAAATTTAATTCTCATATCAAAAAAAGAGTTATTCCAGTGGGTTGCCAGTGATTAAAGATGTAAATGAGATATGTGAAAGTTGTGTAGTTAGGAAGCAATGTCGCAACTTTTTTACAAAAAGACAAGCAAGAAGATCTTCAAAACTAGTAGAGCTAATTCATGTTGAAATTTGTGGCCACATAAGGAAATATTCCCTCAACATCAATAGGTATTTCTTAATATTTGTTGATGATTTTAGTCGAATAACATGGGTTTATTTTCTCAAGAAAAAATCATAAGCTTTTTCTATCTTCATGAAGCTCAAAACATACATTGAGAAACAAAGTGATCAACCAATAAAGACCTTGGGAACAGATCATAAGGGAGAGTTTCTCTCTCTAGAATTCATAATTTTTATGAAGAATGTGGGATTTAAAGACAATTAACAACCAGTTATACACCACAAAAAAACAGAGTCGCAGAAAGGAAGAATCACAACCTTATAGAGATGGGAAAAATATGTTGAAAGCCAAAAATATTCTAAACAATTTATGGGCAAAAGAAATTCATACAACAACCTACAATCTAAATCGATCTCCTACAACAACTTTAAATCAACAAACATCATTTAAAGCATGGTATGGTTGGAAGCCTAAAGTAACTCATTTAAGAGTTTTTGGTTATATTGCATTTGTGCACATTCAATCTCAAAAAAGAGAAAAATTAGATGATAATAGCATCAAATTTACTTTCATAGGTTATAGTAACAAAAAAAAAGGATATTGTTTTTATAATCCTTTCACCAAGAAAATTGGTAATAAGTTGTGATGTTTTTTATGAGAAAAATAGTTAGGAATGGAATAATATGCAATTAATTTCAGGAACATCACTTGAAGACAATGAATCCCTTAATGCTCCCATAAGAGAAGAAGTTCAAAATGGAGGTTCCAATCTTTCTACACCAAACAGCTCTCAATCATCTACATCAACAGAAAGCCAATCTAACGTCTTAAACTTGTCCTGACCAGGCTCTTCCTCATCAAATTCATCACCAAGAAAATGGAAATTCGTGCAAGAAATTTGTAAAAACACAAAATAATATCAACTTACTCAAATTGAAGAGCCAATCTACTTTGAAGAAGCAATAAAGTCTAAGGAATCAAGTGCAATAATAGATGAAGAAATGAGAGCCTGAAAAAGAAACAAGATGTGGGAGCTACTGGATCTTCCAAATGGGAAGAAGCTGTTGGGATAAAGTAGTTCTACAAGATTAAGTTCCATAATTATAGAACTATCCAAAAATAAAAATCAAGACTAGTTGCATTTAGGTACATGCAACGAGAAGATATAGACTTTGAAGAAACTTTCTCTCTAGTAGCAAGATTTGATACAATACACACTATTCTAATTAATTGAAAGGTTTATCAATTTGATGTGAAGTTAGTATTCCTACATGGAACCTTAGACAAAGAATTGAATATTCAACAACGAAAAGTATATGAGATTGTAGGTCACGAAGACAAAGTCTATTGTCTGAAAAAAGCACTATATAAATTGAAATAAGCACCTTGTGCTTGGTATGGAAGAATGGATGGACATTTATGTAAAAATGGTTTTTAGAAAAGTCGAAAAGAGTCAACTTTGTATATGAAAACTAGAGGTACTGTTGAAAATCATTTATTGCAAATGATTAATCAGATCAACAAGTTCTTTAATGAATTTGATGTAGTTCCTAGCATTATTCAAGCTAGTAATGTACTGCAGTGCATTAGAGCCATTGGGCATGCAAAAGGAGCTAAGATCCCATCAAAGATCTAAGTATGTATTTAGAAAAAAATTTCTTAATTATGATGATAATGAAAACAAAAGTTATGAGATTTAAGCAAATGCTCACTATAGAGAATCTTATAGAGTTCTCTCATTAAGCTAATGTTCCAGCAATAGTTATAATCGTCATATGGTGATATGGTATGAGATACTTAAATGATTGACTTAATGCAAGTGAGAGATTATTGGTTTATGTCCTATAGTCAATCACTTTATTGTAGTTTAGTCACAATATTTAAAGGCATTCTTTATCTTATACATGTTTAGATGTATATGATAAAGTCTATAGTATAATTATAAATTACAAATGAAATTATAATGAGATTATAATTATGAATAAATTGTTCCTAGTTATTGTTGTATTAAGACTGGACATTAATAGAATATAAAAAAACTAGCACACGTTTTGTCATTTCTTATGAAGGAAGTAGTCGATATCATAGGTTAAAGTATAAAGATACTTAAACAAATGTGTAGATGGTTGTGAGAGAATAAGTTCACTGAACTGACCCAATATGAGAAATCCATTTGGAACAATTTAGGCATATGTGGCTCCTTATGAAAAAAATAGTCGATCTCATTGGCTAAAATCTTAACTTTTGTCTCTATGTTGATGATTCGATCTAAACAAATCCTAGAAATTAGTAAAATAATTTGTTTAAATTTAAATTATTATTTGTGTTTAATACATGCATAGATCCATGTAAATATATTCTTAAAGAAAGTAGTAGATTAATTCACACATAAAACTTTAATATTTTAGAAAAATATTTAATATGAGCAAATTTTAAAATGATTAAAATATACTACTAGTTAAAAGTTTTATATATATACATGTAAATTAATATAGAATTATTTTACCAAAATTTATCACATGTCAAATTCTAATAAATAAATACGTTTATCTTATGAGGTGTGCAATCATAGTATTGGGCTTAACTATAGAATGAAAACCTTATATTATATTAATATGTTTACTTAGTTTGATTGTTTAATTAAGTAAAAACAAGTTGCTTAAATTTAATAAGATATTTATTGATCTATTTTACCAATTCAATGCAATGATGTGTTAATAAATACTAATACAATGATTATTCTAAATTTTTAGAGGTGATGTTCCTTAAAAAAAAAAAGCTAAAATTTCATAAATTTTTATGTTCTAAAACTTCCAAAGTTAACACAAAAAGGTCACATGGCATCCTCTAAAGTTGGTGACATTTAAAGGGTTAATTACAAACAAAATTGCCCAAAATTTTCTCAAATTTTCAATTATAGCTTGAACTTTGAAAAGTAGCAATAAAATGCCCAAACTTTCAATTTTTTTAATTTTAGCCCGACGTTAGTTTCACCATAACACCTCCACCTATTAGGAGACCCTCATTAATTAGACATGTCAACATCATTAGGAGAAGGGAGTTACATTAATGAAACGATGTCGTTTCTTTATGATAATAAAACGTGTAAATTCTTCTGGGTTTGTAACTTTCTTCATAACTCTCTTCATAGTCTTTTTGTTCCTTGGAATAATTAGTGATGGTGTTTTACCAAAAACATTATTTCCACCTTTATTTGAAACAGGAACCTCTGAAGATGCCACAACTCTACCATTTCCAAGAAAAGCATTGGTCGCATCAAAAATGGGTACATCATTTGGAACACCTGTTAAATTATCCAACTTTTTACCACTATCATTGCAATTTGCAAGTGATGAACTTGAAAATTCCTTAGTTAGTACCAACCCTTTCCTAATTTTACTCTTCCTAAGTGTTAAATATGTAGAAGAAATCTGCTCAAAATTAGGAGTCATTATCGTTAGAAGGGAATTGGACTTGAAAGATACATCAAGTTGGATAGGGCTTCCTCTCACTTCCTCTACCATCATTTGATATAAATGGAGATTATGATCTTTTCCCCCTAAAAGGGTTAGACTTGGGATCATCAATATAACCTGAATGGTCTGACTAAAGTCATAACTACCTTCTCTACTTCTTTTACCGCTTAGCATTTCCGACTCTTCATTCTTATATGCTCACATCTCCCACGATTTGCATTACAATCATAGATTTTGTTAATAAAAAACTCACGCACATCTCGCATCGCCTCTATATCATGTAACCTTCTCTGATTCTCAATCACCTCATCATGATGATAGGTTAAGTCGTGCCTATTCTTATACATCCGTGAGCTCGAATCGAAATCCCCAGAAGTAGAACTGTGATTAAAATCATTTGACATGTAGAAATCCCTAGAAGATCTATCAAAACTCCATCCAAATTGCAAACCCTAGTTTGAGTTCTTCAAACGACATTATTTTATTATCATAAAGAAACAACGTCGTTTCATTAATGTAATATAACTCACTTCTCCTAATAGTGTTAATGTATCTAATTAATGAGAGCCCCCTGACACGTGGCAGTGTCACGTCAGTAAAGCTAATGGTGAAACTAACGTTAGACTATAATTGAAAAAAATTGAACATTTGGGATTTTAATGCTGCATTTTAAAGTTTAGGTTATAATTGAAAAATTGAGGAAAGTTTAGGTTTTTTGTAATTATCCCAAATTTAAAATTTTAAATAATTAATCAAAATTAAATATAATCATTCGTTTATTTATTAGTTTCAAGAGTTCAATTTTCTTTTAATTCAAGTTATAGTTCAAATTTGGTTGGTCTCAAGAATTTTGGAGATAAGTACTCCTGTAACAAGTATTTGAACTGCACATGAAAAGAAAAATCAAATTTCACTTTGGAGAGAAAGGATAGATCAATACATTGCAAGTTTGATTTTATCAAAATGTCATCACTTTTAACACTATAACAAAGGAAGCATTTTTTGGCTTTTTTTTTGTGATGAAAAAATATTCGTCAGAAAAAGACAACCTTTTGCGATGAAACATATCGTTCGTCACTAAATGTTAAGTTTTAGTGACGAAACCAAAAAGCGTCGCCCAAAGGAAAACCTTTAATGACGTTCAAGTAAAATCGTCCCACAATCGAGACTAATGGGTGACGATTTACAGTATTCGTTGCCAAATAGTGCAATCGTGATGCAATCTATAAACGTCACCATAACTTTACAAACAATTTACGATGATGTTCGTAAATGGTCACTAAATGTTATCTATTTTGCGACGATATTACCAAACGTCACCAAAAGGTCCATATTTGGTGACAAAATTTATAATTCGTCACGAAAAATTTTACATTCAGCGACGACTGCTTTTAATCATCGCTACATATCAAACATTCAAAGACAATATTTCAAAATCGTCACCAAACGTTTCACATTCAGTGACAAATTTTTAGAAACGTCGCTGAATGTTTACATTTAGTGACGATTTGATTGAAATTTTCATAAATTATTAAACTTACATTTTTATAATCTATCATAGTTAAGATATGTTTTATTGGAAATTTGTTTTGAATGTTTACAATGTGTTATTTGGAATAAAAAACTCATAACATATTTTTAAGACTTAAAACAGTAGTATTAATTAATCATTAGTATTTACTAGCATTGCAAAAATTTGCAATGAAAATTTTAGTTTCTACAGCTCCTTTGTTTTGTCTTCACCGAAAACACCATCTTCCGTCTTGCTCATCCATCACTTAAACACTTAACTTCTACATTTTAGCCACCTTACACCTTGCAAAGAAAACATTCCAGTCTATATTTTGTCTTGTTTCTCTTTATTTTTGTCTTTTCTCCATCCACCAAAATCTCTTCTAACCCCTCTCAACTGCTGAAACTTTTCTAAAGCAAGTAAGTGATGCTTAAGGTTATATAGGTAGTGTAAATGATATTAAGATGAGGTTTTAGTGTTTGTAAATTGGATGCATGCATGAGTGGTGTATGTTTCCATGTTTATGGATTGATGCATGCGCGAATGGTGTAGATGCATGTGTGGGTGGTGAAGGAAGAAGCAAATTTGATGATATGATTAACAAGATGAAGGATTCTAGCAATCAAGTAAGCTGGAGCATGTTATATGCAGTGTTTTTACCGAACATTTATCTGTATTTTAGACATAACTTGATATGTGAATATCCAAATTGGATGGATTTTATTTAGAGTAAACTAGAGATATATGGCTACATTTTTCATTAAGGAATCAAATTTGAAATCTGTCCTTAAGAGTCATGAAATTTGACTTGAAGTTGAGAATTGTGTTCTGTAGAAGTATGAAAATAGTCTGTAGATTTTTTATTATAACTTGCATGATACAAAACCAAAATGCATGAAATTGATGTCATTAGATACTTAAGACAATGTAGAACATTTGATTAAGAGAAGGTGTTGTCTAAATTCCTCATTGTCTAGGTCAGAATGGTCATACAAATCTGACCCGAAATCTGCTTAAGAAAATTTGGAAAAAATTTTACAGAACATATGATATGGAAAAATATGGATTAGATATTGTTTTGGGGTTTATGAACAATCAACAATTGTTGAACTGTGCATTGATGTTACTGAACTGAAACTGGGGTAAAAATGAAGAGGTCATCAACTATAAATGATAGAATTTTGATAATGAAGTGTTTGATAAAATGGATATCATGTTATGAAAAAGGATAGGTTTCATGAATGATATTATGTAGTTGAAGAGGTTTAATCAATTGATTAGAGTTTGATAATTTCTTTAAAAAAATTACTATGTGAATGAGTATGGAATGATGTTGTGTTTGTAGTAAAGTAATCTAGAAATTTGGAGTAAATTGGTGTTAAAATGTATGTGAGTTTCGGATAAAAGGAAGAAAGGAGGAAGAAAAACACAGCAAGGTACCCTTGCTGAAGAACAACTCTGCTGAAAAATGTGGAAAGTCGACCCGAGAGGCTATATCAAAGGGTGTTTGTTTGGATGTTTTTCAACCTAATTCAAGTAAGGATGTTACCATATGTGGTATGTAGGTTTAAATCAGTTCTTAAATGAATTTAATTGATGTTGAATGAAAGGATTAAAGTGAAAACAAGGGTATTAAGGATTAAAAGAATGTTTTGAAGGTGTTGTAAATTGTTTATAAAGAGTATTAAAGAAACATACACGAAAAATTGTCATTGAACATGCATGATACATGATACATTCATAAATGTATTTATGACTGATTATTCTTATGAAAATGCACATGAGTGACATATAAATCTATATGATTGCATATAGAGGAGCATGTCGAGCGACCGCTAACTGACAATGATATAACTATTTTTTTAGATTCCAAGTAACATGAGAGTTGGTAAAGGTAAATGAGTCCCCGATGTCTAGATTCCCTATAAGGGTCCTTGCACGTTCAAACGCACCAATTGAAATAGTAACAGATGTTCCCTCAACAGTAGGGTTTTTTACACCCTTTTACAACAGCTTTTCCATTATAGCTAACTGACATGAGGATGGAGTGAATAAGTCGCTAGATTTAGCACTTAAAACATAAACAATATAGAAGTTAGATAGTCATATTAGTAAACCATTAAATGAATTGAAATTGGAGTGACATGCATATGTGCATGAGCAAACGAAGTATTCAGAATTGATGAATTTTTCCAATCAACCGATTTTCTTAATCCTTTACGAAGTGTTATGATATCGCTCCCGCCTCCATAGGCATACATGTCACCTTCAAAACCGAAGGCAGCTTAAAATAACATGTAGTATAAACCATCAAATCTGAATATATATAATAGCTTCATAAAAGGAAATGAGATGTACATAATAAGGAAAGTGACGTTGTTCGGATGATACTAAACACCTTGAAGCAGAAGATCTACCATGGAAGGCAAACGATGATTAGTATATAAACTGGAGATTTTTTTTTCAGTGTTTGTTTGTTAAATAGGGACAATTTTGCCAACATTCCTCCCAACAGTATGAATTTGGGTCATCTAGAACTAGTCTCTATATCGACATTCCTTCATATGATTAACTACTTCTAATGTCAGTGGGAAGATAGACCTAAAGAAATAACAAAGATAGATAATAAATCATCTTCAAAACATAACCATAAACATAACTCATACATCAAATGCATAATTAAGAACTCACAATAAAAACCTAAAGGGTTTTAGTGAATAATCACAAAAAGAATGAAGTCACATGAGGTATAAGTACATTTCCGATGATCGAGCCCCCTAAATCAGGACAGTAACACACAAAAGAGTCGCAGTCTACCTATTTTAAGGTGTCTAAGAAAATACCCCTGTGCTTCACAAGACTAGAGGAAAGCCCAAACTCACAAATGGCAAGCAGGATGCATTTATATAAGTTCCTCAGTATGCAAAATCCAGAAACAAGTTGAGAAGATTCAGTAACAGTGAGTTCAACAAAATCGATAAGACTTTGAAAACTATCTTAGCATAATCCAAACTATCCAACGATAATTTCCAAATAATTATACACAAAGAAATAACATGAAAATTAGAAAATATCATATACAACAGACAAAGAAATCAACTTTCGCATCGAAAAAAAACGTGTGTAGATATCCACACAAAGAACGTCCAGATCTACCATAGAAGGATAAAAATCACAACTCTTCTATTTAACAATGGTAAAATGCTTGTTTTCTTTGAAAACGTTGTCTCAAGAGCCAAATGCAAATATCACAGATCTAGTACGTAAAAGTAAACTAAAACTTGTAACCAAGATTGATAAACAAAGACCCGATCTCGTCAATTAAAGATGTAGAAGCTTGATAACAGGACATTGAAAATACAACAGATAGTAAAAAAGAAGTGACAGGAATACAAACCGTGTTTTGATGACCTGACATAATGACTTTGATATGTGAGTAAGGCGTTGGCGATTGCTGGATGTAGGAGAGGCTTTTGGATTTCAGAAGACTGCTTGAACGAGAACTTTAAGAAGCCTTTTATGTTGTGTGAATTTGAAAACCTAATACAAAATGACGTCATTTATGTAGTTTAGGTAAACGATGTCGTTTATTGTTTCCTGTAGTTGTTTGGGAGTAGTCTTAATTAATTTGCTACGATTTGTTGTATTTAGTCTACAATTGTCCAATAGAGCGGCTAATACATGATTCGTTGCTAAAGGCCACGGGTCCATATATAATTTTTAATAAATTTATTTTCCTATTCTAAATAAAACACAATTTGAATTAAAATTAAATGATTCATTTAAGAACTATTTGGAAATTAATAGGTTGATCGTTAAAATAAAATAATATTGTCTTAAAATTATACATTTTCGTTAACATAATTTCAAAAAGCTTATTTGAATAAATAAACATTGTAACACTTGTAATTAATATATGAACACATTGTAATATAATTACAAAACTATTTGTAACAAATTATATTTAAAGATTAGTCATTCCCAAAAATTAAGCAAGTGAAGAACAATTGCATATATAATTGAGAAGATTAATTTTTCTTTTTTTATTGGTAATAGGAAAAACTAATATATGTTAATTAATTAAGAAGAAAAGGGTTGGGTATATTTTACGACGTTTATAATTATTCATAGCGAATATATTAAGATTAGGCGACGCTTTAAGAAATTAGTAACCAAATGTTGTATATTTTACGACGCTATAGGTGTTTCGTAGCCAACGCTTGTCGTTTGGCGACGAATACCAAAATGTGGCCTATTAGAATAATATAACTACGTCATTTTTTGCCTTTTGCCAAACCTATTGGTGACGATGATTATATATCGTAACTAAAGGTTTGCATTTGACGATGATTGGTGGGTTCGTCGTTAAATATTGCAACGTTAAAAAAATTTTAAATGGTACAACATCATTTGTCGGATGACAAACGACTTCATCCCACTTCAATTTTTATCTGGCCAGCCATCCTTTCCTTCTTCCCCGCGTGCATCTTTGTTTTCTCTGAAACAATCTTGGGCTTGCCGTCATTGCTTCACCGTATCCCTCTCCTACTCTTTTCGATTTTCTGTCTCTATCTTCGGTTGTTTTCTATTCTTCACCGTATGTGGTAAGTTTTGTTTCATTTTTTCTAGGTTTGGTTGTGAATGTGTTAATGTCCTGAAGAATGAATGTGTGCTGCTCTCTTCGAATGTTTGAGTTCTTTCTATGAATTGAACACATATATTGTTAGGTTTGTGTTGCATTGTGTTAGGGATGGTGAAGAAAGGGTTATGAATGAATGAATGGTTGAATTTTGGGTGTGTTTTATGTTGTGCTCAGAAGGTGTTCGATGAAAGTAAGAAAACAATATATTATTTGAAAAACCTGTTCACATTCTTTACCAATGCAGCATCATTTTGTTAGTTATTTTTTTGAAAGTAAGAAAACAGTATATTATTTTAGTTGTAAAAGAAAAATAATTAACACGTTGCTAAACCAGTATGAATTAATGCATATTAAAAACATAAATATCCATCATAACTTGGACTCCTAAAAGTTGAATATAATAGCAAAATTGATAACAATTTGACTCTTAGGAGTAACAATTGGTTTTTAGAATTAGTTAAGAAAGTTACTACTTATTAATTTAATAACTATGTGAAATGAGAACAGTAACATCAATTTAAATTTATGTCATAGTTTTCAATTTATTTATAATATAATTTCTTGTTCACCAATTCCATGACCATACTATTTTGCAAATTCTGTGTTCCAGTGTATGCTTGGAGTCAACAATTGCATACAACTATACATCTTCAGGTATGCGAATTAGTAGTAACCTTCATTGTTTTATATATAGGTTGTTGTTTCATGTTCTTAATGTTGTTTATTATTATTATTATTATTATTATTATTATTATTGTTGTTGTTGTTGTTGTTGTTGTTATTGTTGTTTTTGTTGTTGTTGTAGGTCGTTTAACCTTTAATTCATAGTTGTCAATTTATTTATAATAGAATATGTTGTTCACCAATTCCATGGCCATACTATTTTGCAGATTCTGTGTTCCTCTTTTTGCTTGGAGTCAACAATCACATACAACTATACATCTTCGAGTATGCGAATTACTAGTAACCTTCATTATTTTATATATCGGTCGTTGTTCCAATTTATTTTATATTGTTTACTTAATTGTTACGTATAAACTGGAACAATATTGTTGACTGCATTTAATATTAAACATAGGTTTTTTAAACCTAATATAAAACTAAAAATGCATGTTATAACTCTATTATCTTCTTGTATTTTATAGCTAAATGGATAAGAGTTGGATGTCTTATCAAAAATGGTCAGCTAAATATGTAGAAGGAGTTAAGAGTTTCATGCAATTTGTAAAGGATCAAATAGGTGAAGATTGTAGTATTCGTTGTCTATGCATTGATTGCTTAAATGAGAAAATCCAAAGTCAAGATATGGTATATAATTACTTTCCCATTTAAGGCATAGACAAATTCTATAGTCCATGGCTTTATCATGGTGAACATAAGGAAGCAAGTTGTAGTAGAAGTGCCGGTACATCTTATTATGGGAGTTACAATAATGACGTTGATAATTGT
>JANQAP020003093.1:795-11971 GCA_026874005.2 Erythroxylum coriaceum | reverse complement strand
AATATAGAGGAAGAGTATCGTCTGTGATGACGTCACACACAGACGCACGAAACATAGACGCAAGGAACACAGACGCACTAAACATAGACGCAAGGAACACAGACGACACATCTTAACACAGATGCAAGGGATCGTCTGTAATGACATGTCATAAGGCAGACGATAGAAAGACAGATAATAAAAAGAAAGACGATAAAATACAGACGATAGGGGGTCAACCCAGATGATAAAAGTCAACTACAGACGATATAACCCAAACGATAGAACACAAACCATAAGTAAACACAGACGATGGGCCAACCATAGACGGTGCAGGAAGAAGTTAAGTTAGTATGATTGAACAGTCACTTAGTTGGAATTAAACACGGAATTCACTAATCAAGGATCAAGAATACAAGTCATAGGACAAGATGGTATGAAGAGATCAAGATGAAAATCTGCCATGATCAAGGATTGTTTAGTGTGGGCACTCCAACCCTTGTGAGATGCGCGTCTAGATGTCACTTGGGACATCGGCCACATGTCTCGCAGGGGTGGGGTCCCAACATATGCTAAGGAAGTCATTCTTGAATCCCCTAATCAGTCGAGAGTAGTGTTTCGAGGAGTTAGTCAAGCAGTGCCAGCCAAGTTAATTTCATTCATGAGTGCTTTGAGACTGATTCGAGGTAGATGTGAGGCTTATCTGGCCTATATAGTTAATACCCGAAATGAACAGACCATTCAGGATATTCCTATTGTTAGGGATTTTTTAGATGTATTTCTTACTAAATTTCTAGGTTTACCCCTAAAAAGGGAAGCAAAGTTTACCATTGACCTTATTCCAGGTACTACTCCTATATCTATTCCTCCATATAGGATGGCACCTGTAGAACTTCAGGAACTTAAGATACAGTTGTTGGATAAGGGTTTTATTAGGCCCAATGTGTAACCTTGGGAGCTCCGATTTTGTTTGTGAAGAAGAAGTATGGAGCTCTGAGATTGTGTATTGATTAAAGACAGTTGAATCGGGTGATAGTGAAGAACAAATATCCTCTACCGAGGATAAATGATTTGCTTGATTAGTTACAAGGAGCTCAGATGTTCACTAAGTTAGACTTAAGATCAGGTACTATTAGTTGAAGATAGCAGAGGCTGATGTATCGAAGAGTGCATTCAAAACAAGATATGGTCATTTTGAGTATTTAGTGATGCCGTTTGGATTGACAAATGCTCCAGTAGCATTTATGGCGTTGATGAATAAGGTATTCCAACCTTATTTAGATCATTCTGTGTTTGTGTTCATCGATGATATTTTAGTGTATTCGAATTGTAGAGAAGAACATGTAGAGCATTTGAGGTTAGTTTTGTAGATAATGAGAGAGAAACAGTTGTATGCCAAGTTCAGTAAGTATGAATTTTGGCTTAATCAAGTAGTATTTTTGGGTCATATTGTGTTTGGAGAAGGCATACAGGTGGACCCAAAGAAAGTAGAAATAGTGATGAAATGGGAAGCTCCGAGAAATGTGACTAAGATCCAGAGTTTCCTTGGATTAACTGGTTATTACAGAAAGTTTGTCAAGGGGTTTTCTTTGATTTCAGCTCTTTTAACAAAACTTCTGAGGAAGAATGTATCTTTCAGATGGATTGATGGATGTCAGAGAAGTTTTGAGGAGCTAAAGTATCGGTTAACTACAGCACTGGTGTCAGCTATTCCATCTGGATATGGAGGATATGTGGTGTATAGTGATGCTTCACACTAAGGATTAGGATATGTACTGATGCAGCATGGCATAGTGATAGCATATGCATCGAGGCAGTTGAGATCTCAAGAGTTTAATTATCCGATAAATGATTTAGAGCTTGCTGCTATAGTATTTGCTTTGAAGATTTGGAGACATTATCTGTATGGTGAAACTTTTTAGTTATTCACTAATCATAAAAGTTTGAGATATTTGTTAAGTCATGAAGAGTTAAATATGAGACAACGGAGATAGATAGAATTGCTGAAGGATTATGATTGCATGATTAAGTATCACCCTAGTAAAACTAATGTGGTAGTTGATGCATTAAGCAGAAAATCCAATAGTAGTGTAGCACAAATGCAAACATCGAGGTTACCTAACTTAGTGCAATTGAGAGCATTGAATGTTGAGTTGAAATTGAGGCAGAATGAAGCATTGATGGCTACATTGAAGCTGAGACTTATATTGCATGAAAGGATTAGAAAAGCTCAAAGCAAGGATACAAAATTTGTAAAGTTAATTGAGAAGTTGAAGGTAAATCTGAAATCTGAGTTTGAATTGAGAAATGAGACACTGTGGTTGAAGCAGAGACTATGTGTACCTGATGTGAATGATATGAGAAAGAAGATTCTGGAAGAAGCATATATAGTAGCCTATGTTATGCATCCTGGTACTACCAAGATGTATAATACGTTGAAACAATATTTCTGGTGGCCAGGAATAAAAAAGCAAGTGGCTTAGTATGTTACTAAGTGTTTAACATGCCAACAGATTAAGGTAGAGCATTAGGCTCTGATTGGGAAGTTACAATCATTACCTATTCCACAGTGGAAATGGGAGAGGATTACTATGGATTTGATCATAGGTTTACCTAGGACTCTAAGACAATATGATGCTATATGGGTTATTGTTGACCGATTGACCAAGTCGACTCATTTATTACTAGTAAGGGAGAATAATACACTAGATCAATTAGCCCAAAGATATTTTAATGAAATAGTAAGGTTACATGGGGTCCCAGTGTTTATTGTATCGAATCGGGATCCTAGATTTACCTTGAGATTTTGGAGAAGTTTACAAACAACTTTGGGTATAAAGTTAAACTTCAGTATAACATTTCATCCTCAGACAGATGGGCAGAGTGAGAGAATGATTAAGACTGTTGAGGATATACTCAGAGCTTGTGTTTTGGAGTTCTAAGGAGCATAGGATTAGTATGTAACTTTAATTGAGTTTGCTTATAATAATCATTATCACAGTAGTATCAGAATGGCACCGTATGAGGCATTATATGGCAGAAAGTGTCGTTTGCTTTTATATTGGGATAAAGAGGGTCTAAGGATTGTTGAAGGCCCAGAATTGATTCAAGACACTGTGGATAAGGTGAAACTGACCTGAACTAGAATTAAAGTAGCACAAGACTAACAAAAGAGTTATGTGCATCAGCACCGAAGGGATATAGAGTACTTAGTAGGAGATAAAGTGTTTATGAGAGTATCGCCTTGGCAAAGAGTGCTGAGGTTCGGTAAAAAGGATAAACTCAGCCCTAGATACATTGGTCCGTATAAGATTATTGAGAGAATAATACCATTGGCTTATAAGTTAGCACTACGTACTGAAATGGCACAGATTCACAATGTGTTTCATGTCAGTATGCTTAAAAGATATTAGTTTGATATGACATATGTGTTACTGGCTCAGGAAATTGAAGTTGCAAGTAATATGAGTTATGATGAGGAATCAATAAAATAGTGGAATTTCAAAATAAGCAATTGAGAAACTGAGTGATCCTATTAGTTAAAGTCCTATAGAGGAATCATTTGAGTGAAGAAGTTGCATGGGAAACAAAAGAGAACATAAGGAGACAATACCCCTACTTATTTGATCAATCAGATAAGAATTTCGAGAATGAAATTTCTTAAGGGGGAGAATTGTAATATTCGATTTCCGGAACATGCTTAGAATTAGAACCCTAGATCATTATGAATGAGTAATAGCATTGAGAGCATTTCATTCACATGCATATCATTAGCATACACACATGAATTATAAGTTGTACAAATTTCAAAGATAACATATGCATTTAATTGACATTTTTTGGGGTATGAAAGATTTAAAATGAACATTTTATGAAATGTGAATTGTTGTGTTTTGAATTTTGGTTTGACTGGATTCCAATTAGCAATTTGGAATTAATTGTTATTAATTGGGAGAGTGAAGAATTAACATTTACATTTGGACTAGGAAAAATGCCAAGTGGTAAGATAAATTGATATATGAAAAGTTAAGGTGACTAAGTCTATAATTGAGTGACATTTGACATAGATAAATGAGTGACAAATGGACTAGTAATTAATTGACAAATGGACCAATTATTGTATGACATGTGGACAAATTATTAGGAGACATACAGATTGATTAATAGGATACTAATGGCAACATATTATGAGGATACATGTCTTGCATGCCAAATGACACATGTTTAGGTAAATTGAAGACACCTAGCGTGTTGATGAGGCAAGTTTCTACAGCAGAGTTTCTGCTGCTTCTCTCTTTATTTCCTTCACCAAATTTGCTCCTAACTTCTCTTTGCATTGTGTTTGAACCTAGCTAAATTGTTACACAAAATTCACACTTTAATCTTTCACAAAATAGCCAAGAAACTAGCCTATTGTCACCTTCATCTCGCTGCTAAAACTAGCTCATTTTCACCTTGAGGTTGTGTTGATCTTGTTTGCTTGAAGGCCTAGTATAACTTAGAATTTTGAGCTGAATTGGAAGCCTAATAAGTAAGTAACAATCGATCTTTATGGCATGATTAATAGCTAAGTTGAGAATGATGCTTAAATTGGAATGAAATGAATATGAAGTTAGTGATGATATGTCTGGAAAGATGTTGGATAAACTTGGATGTTTTCTACTTGTTCTTAGTGTGTGAAAACCGCGGGTATTAGGTTGATTCAAGGATGAATCAAATTTGGATTTGAAGTATAATGAAGGTGAATTGAGAAAAAACTAGGACTATATGCATGATAATGTAAGATAGTTTCTAGTTTGATTTGTGATGCATGAAAGACCATGATTTGTTCGCTATAAATTGAATAATTATAAGTTGGAATTGGGGTATAATTCAAACCTATATGAGGTTGCATAAATGAACATGAATTCTAGAAATTTTGGAGTGTTAATGATGTTTCTATGTATGAGAATTCGTGGAGACATAAAGAAAGAAAGGCAGGCCAGGCCACGATCGTGGCCTGGATAATTAGGTTCTGTCACGATCATGGCACCCATCCCATGATCGTGGCCAGATGCAATGGCTTCTGTCATGATCATAGGAAGGTCCACCATGATCGTGGGCTAGCATAAAGAGTGAAATGATGCCTTTTAAGTGATGATTGAAACAACTAATGTTAAGGTACTTTATTATGGTACATATGGACTTAATTGAGGCCTAAAATGATTCTAATTTGATGTTGAATAAGTTGGTTTATTGTTTGATTAGTTGAAGTTATTAAATAATGTTATAACTTAAGGAAGAGATTGTTTGATAACAAAGTATTTAAGTTTGGAGTGAAGGAATGTTAAAGGAATGAAGATGTTCTTATGATATATGATTGGTTAAGAAATGAGAATAAAGACACATACCTGGGAATTTCATTGAGCATGCATTACACATAACACATATACATATGTGTATAGTTGAATACTTAAGTGATTGAGAAATTTAGTAATGTGTAAATGTGTGTATTTTTGCATGATATAGAAGCACAAATCGAATGGCAACATCTAGACATTACCAGATCATCCAGGCAATAGTGTATTCTAGAGCACACTATGAGTCAACTTAGATGATTCTCACTAGGATTGATTTATTTCTGTTTAACTTTTAGTTATTGGAATGTGATTGATATGATTGATAATTCCGGACATTAATGGTCCAAGGAGTTTGATATTTGGAAATGTATTGGGAGTGTTCTGATTGCATATAAATCTGAAAGATATCTGTATACTCAACAAAAATGTTGAATGTTGGACTTAGGCCCAATGAACATATGAATTTGATTGAGCATCATGAATAAATGTTATTGATGGCATATTTTTTTATTTGATACATCACATTAATATGAATGATCAGATAAAGGAGTTGTGACTGGAGTGGCCAGTCTGAAAAAGCTTAAAGCTTAGATATGCGCATAAAGAGCCACATGCTCAGTGATTAATGAGCCCAGTATCCACAATAGGTATGGGACAGAATGTGAAATGAGCTCGATATCTACAAGGGATATGGGACAGTAATAGGCGCTCAGTCACGACAAAATAAAAACAAAAGTGAGTCTCATGTGCATATGCATTTGTAAATATATGATTGTGGAATATTTCTGAATTGTAATGATATTGTGATATGCCATATTTATGTACATTTGATAATATGATTGATTGGAATTGGTGGATGAATTATTTTAAAAAGTTTATATGAAATGAGTGCAATTCATGATGAATTGTTGAGATGAGGAATATTATGCAATTGGTTTATATTTCAAATGTTTGATGTCCTGAATAACTGAGCACATCAATGATGGTTCACTCACTGAGTTCGCAAAACTCATCAAAATTGCAACATGGCTTTTCAGGTGCTAAAGAAGAGACCTAGTTCCTAAGACACTCTATAAGAACATTTTGAAATTTAGAAATGGCTCAAAGGTCTGGTCAGATGACATCTGAGGAGTTGTAAATTGTGTTTATGTAGTTTCTCATTTCATGTAGATCTTTTGTAAAATGAGTAGTAAACTCTTAACTACTTTTGATGATGTAAATATTTGTTTAAATGAATGTATTGCAATAGTGTAAGTTATGTTAGTAAATGAAATGGGAAAAGTTGACCTTTTCAATGTTTCGAAAGTGTTTGATGCCATATTAAATGATTATGATTGCTCTAACATGCCATTGTCATAGGATATATTCGTGAATATGTTCTATGGTAGTGGGGTGTTATACCAGCTCTCGCTTTCAACCTCTCTTCCCAGCTCCCACTTCTCTGTTGTTGCTCTTTTCTTCTCTTTCTCAGACTATCTCTATTTCTCATCTCTGTGTATCTTCTTTTTCTCTATGTCTCTGTGAATGAATGAAACAGTGAATGAAAGATGATTCTTCTCAGCCGCCACCCTCTCCTCCTTTTATTCGACTCTCTTTAGGTTTAGGGTTACGTGCCTTAACGTTGTGAGCTACCACGTATTAAAACTAGAATTAATGTTAAAACTTCTCACAGGCGTGCATGGGGAGTCACGAGTGTGACTCCCTTTTCACACCTGTGCATGGGGAGTCACAGGTGTGACATCCCTATACATAGGTGTGACTCCTTTGTCACCCAATGCATGGGGAGTCACGGGTGTGACTCCCTTGTCACCCCTATGCATTAACCATGCACGGTGGTGACATAAGATCACCACCTTGCACCATGTATAAAATTTAATACAAAACATTACATGACTTTGGTGTTTTAATGCAGAATTCACAAAATAACCCAATTAACATTCATGTAATATTCACACCATTTTCACTCAATTAATCTCACATTTGGATCAAAACACAAGAATTTGTAACCAAAATCAAGATATGAAGGCAATTAAAAGTAATAGAAATTAGACACAACAAATTCCCCCACACTTTAACTGTGCTTGTCCTCAAGCATAATAAAGAATACTATAAAAGAATAAACAATGAAAACAATAATTTTCCCAAATAATAGTCAAAGATATCAACGATCAATTCAACAATCACAACCTAAGAACTTGAAACTCATAATACTCCATTAATAAGCAATTCTTCGCATATTTAGCCAAAATTAACAAGCACTTCAATTCAAAGAACCATCAACAAGTGTGATAGACACTCACTCCACTCTCCATCCTCTCAAGCATTCAAAGGCAGTAAATATTCACTCATCGTTCATTTTATGTAAAGTATCTACCATAGGCGTACTTTCTAATCCAATCTCCACCACTCATATCAAACACAAAAATCAATCCGAAGGTCTTTATTTCGGCTGTAATAGGGCAGGGTTAAGGGTAGGAAAAAAAAGGAAAATTTTAGTTTAAAACTACAGAACTAATTAAGCATTTAAAGTAACTCAGAAAAATGACAAATAAAACACTAAATTCTTTCATTTCACGTAATAAAGTTAACACTCCCCATTTTTATGTCTCTCCTCTTCTTTCATTTTCTGGTCGTCTTCTCTTTCTTTGTTTCTTTTCAATTCATTTTTTTTCCAATTTTCTTTTCTTTTCTTTTTCTTTTCCTTTTTTAATTATTTATTTATTCATTTAAAACAAGGAAATTAAGGGAAGAAAAATACAGAGGAGAGAAAATTACTACAACTATACCCATCCTTAACTCAAAAGCCAACTATAAGCTATGATTCTCCCACACTTATTGCCTAAACTCGATTATATCTTTTTAAATGCACAACTTGCCCTTAAGGTAGGTGTAATGAAGTGGATAAACAATCAAGGTCAAGGCTCATAGTTTGGGTTTAAAGAAAGAAACATATTCATTTAAGCTCAAAGGGCTAACTAAGGGTGACATTATGGTGTCTTTTTAAGCTAACAGGGTAAATCCTAATTGCCTTCATCATTTCAACGTTTGCATAAGGATATATGATCTCAACTAGTATTTGCAAGCAAGTTCTAGAGTTCCTTAAACATGAAAGGACACTCTCAATAAAGAATACTCAAAATTGGTGTTTAATACTTAAAAGGCTCAATTCTTACCAAATGAAAAACGACATTCATCTATCACAACAAGCTAATGTCCTTTTAAACAAAATCCAATTTAACCAGTCTAAGCATTCAAGTATACTCATTCACTCATATTATGCATTTCTAATCCCGATTGAGTTCATTTAATGATCATGCATCTCTAAATAATAAATGGAAAAACAAACACACAATACACAATTAATATACCCCCCACACTTAAACATCACACCATTCCTAATGTGACAAAAAAAGTAAAAGAGGGGTCTAGGGAAAAACAAAAAAATTAACACGAATGAGGAAAAGTGTTAAAGACTAAAAGAAATTAAACTGCATGCAATACGGATAATAAAAAGAATAGGGAAAGAAATACAATATGAAAGTGTGGTGTTAGCTACGTAGATGTGGTGTGAAGCATGGCGTTTGAAATTGAGGAGTGGAGACAAATACGAGGAAGAAAAACAGAAGATATTGAAAAGAAGGTCTGTGCACACAAAGCAAATAGATTAAGTAAAGTTTCACTAAAAGAATAGAAAACAACTAAACTGGAAGACAAAACAAAAACGATATGAGTGCCTCCCATTTAGCGCTTCTTTAATGTCTTTTAGTTGGACACCTTAACTATTATGCTCAAGGTGGATCGTCCAAATTGATCGATTCCCCTATTGCCTTCTCTTCATGGGTCTTCTTCTCCAAAAATTTTCTAACCTCTCCCACAGCTGCATCATCCAACAATCGACAACATTTATCAATCTCCCTCACCAAGCTCAACTCCTTTTCTTCTTCTTCCTGTAACACAAAATCAAAGTTAGCAGGATTAAACTGAGCAACACGAGAGCATTCTTCATAAACAGTAGTTGTAGGAAAAGGTTCAACATTAAAGATTAATAATTCTACTGTTTCTCTTAAAACAATAATGCTTAACTTTCTGTTCTTTATATCAATCAAGGTATTAGTAGTGGCCATAAAAGGCCTCCTTAGGAGTATGGCGTGCTCCTTCCCTTACTATTTAACCTGCCCCATGTCTAAGACCACAAAGTCCACAGAAATAATCAATCCGCTAACCTTCACCAACACATCTTCCATTATTCCTTTCGGATAATAAATCAACATATCAACTAATTGTAGGCATATATTGGTTGGTATTAATTATCCTAGATCTAGTTTCTCATAAATAGATTGAGGCATAAGGTTTATACTCGCCCCAAGGTCAAACATACCCTTAACCTCATCACCATTACCCACTGATACTTGCACAAGAAAACTCCCTGGATCCTTCAATTTGGGGGGTGGGGCAATTGCTGATGTAGACCGCATTTGTAACCTCTGAAACTATCACCTTCTCATTTAGCTTAAACTTCCGTTTCTTAGTGCTTAGTTCCTTGAAGAACTTCACATAAGCTGGAATGTTTCTTATCACATCTAACAAAGGAAGGTTAATATTAACTTTAGAAAACATACTATAAAGATAAAAAAAATTGCTTATCTTGTTTCGATTCCTTAAGGAGGCTCGAATATGGGATCAGTGGTCTATAAGAATTAGTCGCCTTATACAATCTTAGTCCTTCATTGCAGTCAGTTGCATGCCCCATTTTTTTATCCTTTTGAACCTGACTTGAAGAGCTGTAATGCTCATTGTTTCCTCCATTCTACTTACTTTCTTCATTGGGGAGGCTCTCCTCCTCTAGATTACCTGCACCAGAAAGGTTAGAAGGGATCTTAACATACTTATCGATTACCTTACCACTTCTCAGAATAGTGACTACTTGTGCTTGCTCGGGTTGATTGGGCAATTTTCCTTTTTAATTGTTATACAATTGAGCCACGAGTTGCCTTACATGGATCTCAATCCTATTCACAGATGCCTCTAAAGAATCGAACCTCTTGTTGTTTGTTTCTTAATTTTGAGTTGTGACCTCAATAAACGCATTCAAGCTTCTCCAAAGAAGGCTTGCTTAGTGGGTTTTGAAGTGAGGATTGCCCTTGGTAATAATCCGGCCTCTGAAAATTTTGGAATTGTTGTTGGGGCTATACTGGTGGATTATTGGTCTTTCATGAAAAATTGGGGTGGTTTCTCTAACCAAGGTTGTAGGTGTTTGAGCATGGATCATTTCGCTTCCTTGGTTGAAAACCGTTGAGTGAGTTCATTTGTTCCTCCCCATCTGTAAAAGGCTCACAAGAATATGAACAAACGTTAACTCTATGACCATAAGTTCCACATATACCACATACCTCTTGATTTGGAACGTTTTGGGGTAGCCTTATAGTTAACATCTTCACATGCCTCGTCAATTTAGCTAACTGCATAGCCAATTTTTGATTCGAGCTCACTTAATGAACTCCAGCTCTTCTTCCCTTTACGCTCTTTTATTGAGATTTGGCCGCTAACATTTCGAAGATCTCTTATGTTTCTTTGGCCGTCTTTTCTCCCACAGCTCCTCCTGCTACATTGTACACTATATATTGACATTATTGTGTCAATCCATTATAAAAGAAATGGTTCTGCATGTGGAGTGGAAAATGATATTATGGACACTGAATGAGTAGGAGTTTGAAGCATTCCCACACCTCATGGAATGACTCTCCCTCCTTCTGAGTGAAGGTAACTATCTTTGTCTGCAACTCAGAAGTCTTTTTGTGGGAATAAAACTTTCCCATGAACTTGTTGTAAACCTCTTCCCACATAGTCAATGAACCGGG
>JANQAP020003078.1:1212-11972 GCA_026874005.2 Erythroxylum coriaceum | reverse complement strand
GCCAGGCCGTGCTAAGGCCTTGGAGAGTTTGGATGGAAGTAGGTGAGACTTCCCGTCATGCTGAAGAGTTCCCGCTGCTCTCTCATGAGATTGTCAACTTGAAATCCCATAGAGAAGACAAAACTCATCCTAAAGGAGCATCCAATAAAAGTGGTACCTACCAGCACGTGAAAAAAGAGACTATTTACCTATCACAACAAAGGAGTCTTAAAACATTATCAAGATGTCATAAGGGATGGAGCAATTTTCCCTCCAAAGGAGATTCTGGATGCAGGAACACAGAAGTGATTGACAACACTGATTGGTTTTTTCTAAAATAAGAGGCCATCATTTCCAATGGTAAACGCTTGGGCAAAAGCCAGATGGAATAAGAAAGGACTGGAATGGGTGTTGCTTTGGGAAGATGGAACTTTTCTGTTTAAATTTGGGTAAGACAATGCAGTGCAGGAAATCTCATAGCAAAGGTCATGGCATAGGAGATCAACTGTTATTTCTAAAATGTTGGAGCTCGGGCTTTGAAATGGGTAGAGAAGTTATAAAAAAATATCCCACTGTGGGTTTACTTCCATAACATGCCGATGGAATTATGGACAGTAGAGGGGTTAAGCTATGTTGCCATCTATTTAGGCAAACCAGTTGGCATAGACTCTTAGATCGTGCAAATGGAATGGGTAGGATATGCAAAAGTTTGGAATATTACGTGATAACTTGTCTGTAGTGAGCTTGGGGGAGAATGGGGAGTTGGTCAAGAAGATGATACCACTGTCTTACCCCTAAAAACCCAATGCTACTAAAAAGTGGCAACCAACAGGGCATGTCTTCCATACGGGCTCATATAGGGAACTTGTAGAACTAGAAGAATCTGAATAGAGAGAAGGTGGGCCAAATGAGCAAAATGAACAACCTATGGACAAGTGTGGAGAGAACCTGATGGATGTCATCGTGGCACTGGATAACCTCTGAGCCAAAGACAGGTGAGATGCTCAGAGAAGGGCCAACATAATACTAGATCTATCACCTACAATAAGGAGCAGATTTTTATTATGGGTAGGGATGCCCCTCAGCTAACGGTACAGATGGAAGATGGACAACAACTCAAGAGGAGGCGATCCAAACTAATAATGGAGCTACAGTCTCTGATCTAGATTGTTCTATTGATAAGGAGATTCCATTTGATTTAGAAACCTTGGGACCACTTACAATTCAAATTTCTACTACTAGGTAGAGTGCGACAAGGAAAAGAGGTAAGGAAAAACATAAAGGGGGTGATATCCCTATAATGTCTTTTCTGATATGGAATACATGGGCTCTTAATGATCTCTAAAAAAGAGCTCTAACTAATGAGCTTATTAAGGAGAAGAAACCTGTATTGGTAGGCTTGATTGAGACTAGAATCAAAGATCTAGATCTTATAAACAACTAGAAATTTTTTGGTGCTTAATGGAAGGTTATATCCAATCATCATTCTCATATCAACGGATGTATCATCTGTTTTCTTAATTCAGATAGAATGGCAGTACAAGTAGATGAGGAAAGCTTCTAGTATATACATTTATCTTACCAGTTATGAGGTATTCACTAGAAGTTTTTGTTGACTCTGATTTATGCATTAAACTTTGCATTTTAGCGGGATATGTTGTGGAGAGGGCTAAAAACTATCCAAGACTCTGTAAATAATCCATGGATGGTTGCGACAGATTTTAACTGCATACTAAGTTCTAAGGAAGCTGAAGGGAGGAAGCAATATACTTTAGCTAATACTAAAGCGCTTATGACTATTCTCAACGAGGTGGAATCGCTAGACCTGTATTCCATTGGACGTATACTCACCTAGTTAATTAATCAGCAAGGACCTATGCTTATTCGTAAGAAATTAGATCAATGTCTAGTAAATGCTAACTGGCTTGACAAATTCCCACATTCTATGGTACATTTTAGTGAAAATTTAACTTCTGACCATTCTTTCATGTTTATACAAAGTGATGTCAGAACTAGGGACACAGGAGCACGATTTCTATTTTTCAATGGAGTGATTCAAATGAAGGGATTTCAAGAAATCAATGATAATTTTTAGAAATAGGAAGTGACAGGCTACAAAGCATTCCAACTTATGCACAAACTGAGGTTGGTTAAGAATGCGTTAAAAAGTTTCAGACGTAGCAAAATGTAGGATATTTCCTTTTTGAAACTATAGGTGCTACATACTCAAGCAGATTATTACTCCAAATTGGATAATGTAACCTTAAAAGTGAAGGAAAGAAATCTGCTTAAGAATTATTTGAGTGCTGTGGGACTACAAAATTCCATCCAAAAGCAAAAAACTAGGGTGAATTGGCTCCAAGAAGGAGATACAAATTATAAGTTTTTCAATGCGATAGTTATGGAAAGACGTAAGTGCAACCGAATAGTCTAATAGAGGTTGCTTACTATCCCTAGTAGCGAAGGAAAAGAACAGAGGGCTTTTTTCGTAGTAATAGTGGGCGGGTCTTATGAGATCTATGTCGATCGTCAAAATCAAATGAAGGTCGAAGGACCATTCACATGTCATATGTTTTGATAACCTTCTACATAGGCTAGAAAAGAGAACCTTGTTGTGAAAGCTCCATCCATATCATCTAAACATATAGGTGAAAGCTCAATTTAAAGTTGTTTTTCGAATCGTGTGCCGAAGCAAGGTAGTTCCTTTTTTTAGTGGAGCTAGGCAGGGAAGAGGCTTTCAGGCTGAAGAATAAGAAGTTCCCATTTCTATTTAAGAAAGGGCGATAGGAAGAACAATAAAAGCTTTTAAGGTGGAATAAATAAGCCTACTTTCATGAAATAAATAAGGAAAGGCTCTCTTCAACTGGTACCTACCCTGGCTATGAGTTAGCAACTTTCTTCTTTCAAAGTTTCCTTCAGATTATAAGGCAACAATGGGGATTTGAAATATGACCAAGAGATCACGAGGGAGATAGTAAGCTCTTATTTTGCTAAGTTGATGGGTCATGAGCGTGTGAATTACCCTTTGACCAACATGAAGCAAATTCTGGAAGGAGCTATAGAGTAGGAGAGGAAGGCTAAACTGATTGCTCCGATGTTGGAGCAAGATATCAAGAAATCTTTTTTCAGTTTACATCCATTGAAAGCCCCAAGTCCGGATGGCTTCTCTGTAGAATTTTTGCAACAGATGTGGAACATCACTAGATAATTATGTACTAAGTTTGTATTAGAGTTCTTCCAAAATGCTAAGTTGTTGAAAGAGTTTAACAGAACATATCTTTGTTTGGTCCCTAAGAAAAAACACTAGATGACTTTAGAGGAATTTAGACCCATCCAGATTGTTTAAGAATTCTAAAGGTATTCGTTAAGGGACCCCTTCTTACCATACATTTTCACCTTAATTATAAAGGGCATGTCCAGGCTCCTGAGATCGCTTATGGCTTTAAATGGCGATTTCCAATATCACCATAAATGCTCTGCAGTCATGCTCACACATATAATCTTTGCTGACAACCTTATGTTATTTTATGTGCTGACATTACATTGGTTAATAACTTAATGCACTCGCCAAAGGTATTCTCAGAATGGTCAGGACTGTAAATAAATATGGAGAAAAGCAGCATGTATGTTTCAGCAGATGTGTAGAATGCTAGAAAGATGAGTAGAGTTATGGGATTAACTCTCCACCCCCTTCCATAAGATACCTAAGAGTGACTATTGCTTCTGCAAAGTTAAAGTATGTAGATTGTTCACGGATTCTAGAGTGCATCAAATCCAAAATTATATTTTGGCAAAATATATTTTTATCTTACGCAGGTAGGATCACTCTGATTATATCGATATTGATGAGTCTCCAAATACACTAGTTAGCACATACGGTACTACCAAAGAAGATCATCAAGGACATCGATAAGTTGTTAAAAACATTCTTATGGTCGGGAAGAGATGAATTAGGTAGAAATGCTAAAGTCAAATGGTAGGATGTAGAATCTTTGAAGGAACAAAGGGGACTCAACATCCAATCTACTACTTCAATGCAAAAAGTATTAATTAGCAAGAGGGTTTAGTGACTATTCTCAAATAAGGAAGCACTTTGGACAAGATGGGTCAATGTTGTTTATGTTCAAGGTAAAAATTTCTAGCAAATTACGATGTCCAGATAGTATTCGAGGTTCTTCAATGAACTGTTGAAGATGAGGCAACATTTATACCCCTTCATTAAACACAGAATAAATGGTGGAAGAAATACGTGGCTCCGGTTTGATAACTAGCTAGGTATTAGCCCTCTGATTAACAACCCGGTGATCTTACATTTGCGTAACAAATTGTAAGTGGATGCTAGAGTTTCTTAATTATTGCAAAATGGAGGATGGAGGGCAGAGTTTCAGGGATTCTCCCACTTACGTGAGTATCTTCCTCTAATAGGTGATAGCAGCGAAGATGATTCTATCTCATGAACCCTTCACTTAAGCAGTTTGTTCATAACTACATCTTATCACTGCAATTTTAGAAAAGATCTGCTGGTAGTCCATGGTTCACCCTAGTCTAGAAAAAGTCTTTGAACCCTAAAGCATCCGTTTTAACTTGGCTAGCCATTAAAAATAGGTTGTGGATAAAATGTCGATGGTTTAACTCAGATGACACCTGCTGCGTACTCTGCCAAAATGTTGAAGAAGATAGGAACCATTTGTTCTTTAATTGTGTTTATTCCAAAGCCATTTGAAGCCATCTCCAAGTAATGGTAGGTGTTGTGAATAATAGTTATGACTGGAAACTTAGTTTGAGATGGTTCATTAATCTCACTAAACTAGGTAATGAAAATGCTATCCTTCTCAAAGTTGCTTTCATATCAACTATTTATATGATATGGAAAGAGAGGAATCACTGAATATATCGAAAAGTAGTGGAGGATAAGTATCAAGTAGTGAATAAGCTGTTGAGCTGGATACGAGAAATGATTCAGGCTAGAGGAGTCGACAATTTGATTTCATAGCAGATGAAAACAAGATGGAATATTTGAGAGTAGTGGGTTGTTAAACATCTAATCTATATATAAGCAACTCTTCTGTTTATCTTCTACTTCGTTCATTAGTGCCTAGATAGACAAATACTTTATATTTTGGTGATTGGTGTATACTTGTAATTTTGCAATAGCTTAGTTGATAAAGTAAACCTTACATCTTATGGCCATTACTTCTCGTACGACAAATTTCAAAAAATTTAAGATACTTAATGGCGTTCAGCGAACTTCCACACTCACATACATTGAAAAGCTTTACTTTTTGTTTGTTGGCAAAGGAACTTTCACTAAGCTTTACGAGGGTTAAAAGAGGGGCCTTATTTATATATAGCCTTTCTTTGTACTTTTATAAAAAGGTTATTTCTGTAACTTATACTCGTAACCTTCTAGTCATAAATGAGTAATCTTACTAATTACTCCAAAGCTTGCAATGATAATTATAAAAATCCGATCATGTAGTTGGTTAGATTTGACAAATTACTAAAAGAAAAAATTTGGTAATTATTATTTGGTTACTTTTGTAATTATTATAATTAATATTAATTATTTCAATCTTATCTAATGAATTAAATTAAATAATACAAATCAAGACTACAAAATATTAAAATAAAAATAATAATCCTATAATGGAATTAACTATACAAGAGTGTCAACCTGGTCGTGTCCACCCGTAGTTGATATCTTGCAACTTTATCGGAGGATTGAGGAGTTCTTTAAAGATACATAAGGAACTCATGAAATCTTATCTATCCACACCCAACATACCAAAAGTCAGAAAGATGAACATCGTAGAAGGAAAGGAATTAATATTGAAATATTGGAAAAAGAGGGAGTGGGTGACAGGTTTGAACTAAGATATCAAACTTCAACCGACCAAACTTTTGTCCAAATTTTTGGCTGAAAAGTCTTTGCATCCTCTAATTATATATTTTTGCCTCTCTGTTATGGGTTAAACCGTAGAAATAGGAGAAAACAGAAAGCCCGGACGGAGAAATGGGATGGCACAAGCGCATAATAGTCCGATGGTCAATGAAATTGCGTGGCAGTTGATGAGTGGTAAAGGTCAGTTGGCTGTAGTAGGTGAATGTCTCCACAACCTTACTGTTTGGCATTGCACATCCTTTGTACGTGTATATATATATATATATATATATAAAACACCCCAAAGAGAACAGGTTGTCCTTTTAGCTGTTTCTTTTGGTTTTTGTGGTGGTTTTGTATATATATTGACTTCTCAACGCACTCCCACCAAATCTCCATTTCCTAAGTTGTCAACTTTACTCCAAACCCAACCTTTCTCTACCTCTCTTGTATCTTCCTCCTCTTCCTTTCTCTCTCTCAACATTCTCCAGGTAAGCTTCTTCTTCTCTTATCTTTTCCGCAAGTTTTTTGTTATGCAGGTAACTCAAGTTCTTGTATACAAAAGCTCTTCCCGAGAGTATTCATTGATAGGATCAGTGTATCAAGAACAAGAGAATTAGTTCAAGTCAAAATAACAAACAGCCGAATAGAAGTTTGTTTTCAGCAAAGGCCTTTTTCTTTTTGTTACTGGACGTTTGATTCAATTTTAGATGCCCACCTCTCTTGAGAAGTGAATTTAATTACTCATAATTATTAATTAGTGGTCCAATTCCAAATCTATTAGGCAACAAACAGTTTTGTTTCTCCCTTTTCATTAAATCCAAACACTTCTTTTCATACTTTGTAATTACTATGTTTCTTTCTTTCTGCACCAAACCGGCATCTTTACGTCTTTAATACGTTCGGCTGATAAAAAAAAGCCATTCATTTAATTATTATTATTTTGGCTTGTAGTGGGACCACAGTCTAGAGGTGTTTTTAAGAGCGGCAAATCAGTCAATAACATGAAAATTGACGTGAAGGAATCAACACTAGTGCCGCCGGCGGAGGAGACGCCGCGGTACGGCCTGTGGAACTCGAACGTGGACTTAGTGGTTCCCAGGTTCCACACACCGAGCGTATACTTTTACCGACCAACTGGAGCAGCTAACTTTTTTGACCCGAATATCATGAAGGGGGCGTTGGCTAAGGCTCTTGTGCCCTTCTATCCGATGGCCGGACGGTTGAGGAGGGACGACGATGGTCGGATTGAGATTGACTGTAATGGAGAGGGGGTGCTTTTTGTTGTGGCGGAGACGAGCTCCGTCATCGATGACTTTGGTGATTTTGCGCCGACTTTGGAGCTCAGGCAGCTTATTCCCACCGTCGATTACTCCGGGGGCATCTCCACTTATCCTCTCTTGGTTCTGCAGGTAAGATATATAATTCATATTTGGGGCGATTATGGATTGTCTTGGAAGTGGGAACTCAATGTTTTGTTATGGTTCTATTAACGTAGGTAACCTTTTTCAAATGCGGAGGAGTTTCGCTTGGCGTCGGCATGCAACATCATGCAGCAGATGGATTTTCAGGTCTTCATTTCGTGAACACTTGGTCAGACATGGCTAGAGGTCTCGATCTAACGATTCCTCCGTTCATTGACCGAACCCTCCTCAGAGCAAGAGACCCACCACGACCAGCATTCCACCATATCGAGTACCAGCCACCTCCGGCTTTGAAATCGGCCTCCGAGAACTCAAAATCTGACAGCACCACCGTGTCCATGTTCAAGCTAACCAGGGCCCAACTGAACACCCTCAAAGCCAAAGCTAAGGAAGATGGCAACACAATTGCATACAGCTCCTACGAGATGTTGGCTGGTCATGTATGGAGATGTGTATGCAAGGCTCGTGAACTTCCCTATGACCAAGAAACCAAGTTGTATATAGCCACCGATGGCAGGTCAAGGTTGCAACCACCACTCCCACCTGGTTACTTTGGTAATGTGATCTTCACAACGACCCCAGTTGCTCTCGCCGGAGATCTTCAATCAAAGCCCACGTGGTTTGCTGCTGGGAGGATTCACGCTGGCTTGGTGAGGATGGACAATGATTATCTAAGGTCAGCCCTTGACTACTTGGAACTTCAACCTGATTTGACAGCCCTTGTCCGTGGTGCACATACCTTTAAGAATCCAAATCTTGGGATCACAAGTTGGGTTAGGTTGCCAATTCATGACGCTGATTTTGGTTGGGGGAGGCCTATTTTCATGGGCCCTGGAGGAATTCCTTACGAGGGTTTATCGTTTATCTTGCCAAGTCCAACAAACGATGGGAGTTTATCGATTGCCATTGCTCTGCAATCTGAGCACATGAAGCTTTTTGAGAAGTTCATATACGAGATCTGAGGCATTCAGATGTGGAAACTTCCGATATTGCTTAAATTTCTTTTTTGGCATGTGGCATTGGAGGCGGTGGCGTATGTTTCAGTCTTTGTTTCTATACACTGTTTCTGTAAGTAACTGTTTAAAAGACAAAAGGACTCTCTAATAATGCTTCATACTGGAGAGCATATGAGAAAAGCAAATAGAATTTGTCTAAGACGCTAACATTGTTGTTAACTATATATGTTGTTGATGAAGTTCTTGAAGGTATGTGGTTGAAAATGTTCTGGAGGGTTATGCCAATATTCACTTTTTGGCATAAGAGAGATTCATAGCCTTGATTCAGTGGTAATTGTAGTTCAGCTAGAGGTTAGCCTCCCTGCAGCCATATTCACAAAATTTTTGTCGTTATATGACACAAGAACTAGGCAATATGGACTAATTTAAGTTGTTATTTGGCAAAACTAACTATTTTAATTTCGGGAAAAAAAAACTGATTCCCCTGTTTCCCCCTGTACTTCTCACAGCATTGGAGCAGTCACATGTTTCCAAAAGCTATCAGATAAAACTTTGTGGTTTCTTACAAGAAACTACAAACTTCAGTTTCGAAACATTACCACTTTATTGATTAGTTGTATTTTTTCTTTCTGTTTATGGCATTAATGTTACTGTCACCTTGTTTGCTCTGCAAATATACATACTAATTGGAGAAACATATCTTTCAAGTGCATCATAGTGTTGTAAGACGACAGGTTAGGATGATTTACACAACAATCCTAAGGTGTCTTATTGTCTAAATATAACGTGTTAATTTAGTACGTGAAAGAACAATCACCAGAAAAAAAAAAAGGACCCAGAATGGAACAAGACAACCGAATACCTGCAGTTTGAAATAGCAGTAGAAGGATATAGAGAGACCAACGTCAACAATGCTAAATTAATATCTCTTAGATCTCGGAACAACTTTGATATCCTTTCTAGAATGTTATTGGTAAAGGAAATATGAGAGCCAAGGCTAAGGTCACGTTCAAGGCAGTGCAAATTGAAGCAAGAATGGATGGCCACGCAGAAACTGGCGCATCACTTTTTTGTGCTGCAGCAGGCGTTTTGTGATTAATATTTGCACTACCGTTAGGCCCCTTACCTCTATGCCCCGTCTTTATTAAGTGAAAGATTTCAGGCTTTTCCTTGCTTTCTACTCCGCCACACTTTAGTCCATTCAATGTCATGTTGCCATTTACACCTGTATGTCTCGGTTCAGAGATCATATATGTATAAATATATATATATTATTACATTCTTCCTTACTGACTGACTACTGGAACAAAAAAACAGAGAAATAAGTTGAATGATACCCTGAAACTGTTCTTGCATAGAAGGCTTTGAGAGGTTGAAATCTTCTCCCGGAGTCACGTAATTGCCACATAAAATCATCAAGATGAGCCATGTAAGGAGCGAAATCTTCATTTCCTCTCTTTATATGACAGAAGTCACTTCAACTTAGAATTTTCTCTTTGAAATTGAAGAGGAATGCGGAAAATGTTGTAGGCTTGGAAACGAGCCTTTTGGATAACTTAAAAGGAGAGTGGAAATTCAGACATAACATAAAGAAATATGGTGAGTAATGGAAGAAGGCAGAGCAGATGAAAATGCTGGGAAACAAATTAAGAAAGCTTAAAATAAAGCCTCAGAATATAATCCAATTGTTACTTTACCAGAGAGATAATGGTATCTTTTGGAGAATTTCACTAGTTGGAAAGTCGAAAGTTTTATGCCAGAATAATTTTGGAGTTGGGTGTATCATAAAGGTGAATATGCTCAAACTTAGAATTACATAATATATTAATTAAAAGTCTTAGACTCTAATTAGTAGTTTGGCGGTAGGCGTTCATAACATGAATAAGACATAGTAAGTTCAAATTCTCACCTCTGATCCAAGAGCTGGTGCTTTCTTCAAGAAAACAAAAGTTACAAGCAAGTTGAAAAGTAAGAGAGACAACCACTATAGTAAAGCTCTTTATTCCTTGATAAACTAGTAGAATCTAACCTGCTAAAAGAAGTTCTAATGCACGTAAATGATAAGTTTTTATATCAATTTAAACCAAATTACCTTGCAAAATATATATGAGCCAATATGTTATGTATTATAAAAAGAAAATTGAACTAAATAAAATATTACATGTAATTTCAAAAGTTAAAATTATTTTCTTTATCTGCACATTTAAGACATGTAATAATCATGTTAAAACAGACATTAAGTTCGCCCTAGAAATCACAATATGATCAAAATAATACAGATTTGGGAAAGGGACTGTTTTAGTGAACTGCTTGCAATCTGATATTTTAATTTTGTTGCACCTTTCTACCTATAATATTTTGTTATCATACTATAGTTTCAAAGTATAACATCTAATATGAACGATATACATACATATATATATATATATTTGCATAGAAAATGCACATGAACAAAAAGTCAGTACATCATAACAAAATACATTTATTGATGAGGGAAAAGAATATAATGAAGAAGATAAC
>JANQAP020003062.1:0-11972 GCA_026874005.2 Erythroxylum coriaceum | reverse complement strand
CTCTACTCAAGGGAGATCATGTCAACAGCAAAATGCAAGGCCAGAATAAAAGTCCAAAATGCAGAGAAGACAAGAGGGAAAACGCAACACCAAAAGAAGCAAAATGCACAGCAGAGGCAGGAGTAAAACACAACAGAGAATAAAAAACCAAAATGCAGAAAACAAGTAAAAACAGGGAAGAAGATAAATAGAAAGCAGCGTTAGGGGGAGAAGGAGACTCATCCACCCAACGTTTTCGTATGTATTTAGATACATGCAACTAACTATACAAAACAATAAATAAATAAAGAAGTAGCATGGTAAGTACCGTCAAATTCATGGATCAAATTTCAATCAACCAGACATTCCAGTCGCACAAGCATGAAATCAAAGAGAAAAGTTATCGAAAATTTGGTATCTCTCTGTAGCGCCCCCAAAGAAACGAGTGGTTGTACCTTTTTCAGAGATCGCGTTGGGGTTAGGAGGGAACTGAGCGCCAGAGGCCATCCATATCGACGCTAAGGGACTGGATCTGGGAAATATCCTTCTTAACAGAGAAGGAGAGCTCCGGAGAGTCGAAGCCGCCATTGGTATAAAAATGAAGTGGGATCGAAACTGGTAGCAGAAATATCCGATTTTTCCTAGGCTACAAATATCTAAAATGGGACAAAACATAGGACTAAAATCTAAAGGGACTAGGTGATGAGCAAACCCGTTAACTAGATCGGCGGAGATTCCTCGGCACCCAAACCCCTGGAACTAACTGGATCGGTTTTGTCCCCCAGCGAAGCTAATTAGATTATTATGGGAGTGAAACCTTTTCTTTTTCTTCTCTCTAATCTGTTATAAATCTTCATTTATTGTTTTCTAATTAGTTGGTATGTAATTTGTTCTAATCTCTTATATAATATTTATTAACAAATTATTAATAAAATTATTTTTATTAAAATAAAATAATATTTATTTTAAATAGTTTCAATTATTGCATCAAATTTTATTTAAAATTTATATATTTTGAAGATATTTTAAATTAAATTATATTTATTAATAATTATTACATTTAATTTATTCAATTTAATTACAAAAATTAAATAAAACTATTAAGTAAAATTAAATTATTCATCATTCTTATTAATACCTATTCTAATTAATTAAATACATATTAAATTAAAATATTCATACTTCTTATTGAAAATTAATATATTAAATAATTAAATAATGTATATTTAGTTAATATTAGGTTATGAAAAAACAAAGGAAAACAAAACTACTTGTAATTTTCGGAAATTGAAAAAATTTAAAATTTAAAAATTTAAAAAACAAAATTTTTTTCTAAATTTAAAAATAAAACTAAAAATTAAAAATAAAAATAAAAACAAACAAGAGCTAGGAAATATGGTTGGAGCTTGAGCCTACAAGCCTGCACCTTCGTTAGGAGGCCCTTCTTTCATGAACGAAATGCTCTGGCAACAAAACAACACAAACTGAAGCAGTAAGTTATATGTCCTATGTCTATGAATCCTCTAGGAGTTGGTGGCCAAATTATCACAAAAGTTGCTTTCTCAACTCGCTCGTCAAAGGTTATCAATTGTAGTTCATAGTTTCTCTTTAACACTTGTAAAAGTTAATCTATAAGTGTTAGGTCAAAGAGCGAGACAGTCGTTTCAATTTCTTCATCTTTTTTTTTAATTTTTGTCACGATCACGATAATATCATATTTGATAAAATTTAGGATTAATTGCAAAAAATTCAAAATTTAGTATGTTTTTCAATTCTAATATGTACTTTAAAAAATGATAATAAAATGTTAATTTTTTTTTAATTTTTTAGTTTTTTTGTTAACGTTGATGATATGATATATCACATAAGTTAGTACCTTTGTCGAGAGGATGATACATAAACTTTAATTTTTACATCAACAAATTATATTTTTAAAATGAAAAAACCTAACTTTTGTTTACAATTGTTTCAAGGAGCTTTATTTGCTTCTTTTCCGATCTAATATATTGTGCTCAAGTATTGTGTTCAGTTAAGTTCACAACCAATTGATTTCCATTTTTATGATTTGAATAAGTTTCCATTTATGTTAAATTCAGTGCAAAAAATAAAATTTAAAACATTTTATTGTTAGTTTTTAAAATTTAGGCTAGAATAATAAAATTCACTAAGGTTTAGGATTTTTTCTTAATTAAAAAATTTATAAGGATTTAGTAAGAGATTGCAAAAAGAGATGTTATTAGCTAAAATGACCACTTTTGTAGGATTAAACCACATCCGTATGACAGTAAAGTTAAGTAGGAGGTTCTCGCACAATGAAAGGTCCACACCTTTCGAATGACTACTACAATGTTACGTATTGGTTATTCATTAACTAAAAATGATAATTTGATACCACAAGATACAATTACATTTCAACTTGAAAAATATTATAATGAAATAAGGGTGCTAAACTATTAAATAAGGTAATTTTAAATTATTAAAAGCTAGAGATTGAATTATTAAACATCTCAAACATTGATAATATTTTAATTTTATGTAGCCTATAATATTTCCTTGTATTATTTATTTTCTTTGTGTTCAATTCACAGCCATATGAGTTTTATTCAAGTACTTATAGTCTCTTAAGAGTTTTGCTCTTTAGTTTTGTGAATAATTAAATAGGTTTTTGTCGAGTATCAATTACACTATACTTATCTAATCAAATGAAAAATTTTATTCGTATTTATAATTTTTTAATAAATTTTATTTATTTAAATGTACTATTATTATTATTGCCCCAACTTATTATCTTATAAGATGATGAATTATAAAACTAGTCTCATTAATTGCTCTAATTTTAACATTTTAGTCAATGAAAAGTTACTTTTTATGTGAACTCTGGTTAGTTTAACTTCTCTCATATTCAATAACATTCACGATATAATATTACCTTCTAAACAATTTACCTACGAAAATAATGAATTGACTATATTTTCGATTATTTCATTGATTTCCAAGAAGGCCAATATTACTAATTTTTATTTTTAATTTTTATCTAAGATAAAAAAAACTCATCATATGTATGCAATATTATTTAAAACATAAAGTCGATACTTATTTGTAGTATCCTATTTTCCCACGCTAAAAGTTAGAATTTTAGAATACATGAGAGATATTATTGAGAAAATAGGAAATGCATTTCTTGCTCATACATAACATAAGCATACACACACGTGAATATTGATTTTTATACACATTACAAAGACTGTCTATGCACTCATTTGATATTTTCCGATGTATGAATGATCTTTAAATTGACTATTATGCGAATCGTGAATTTTATGTCTTTAAAATTTGTTGATGAATTATAATTGGGGACTTATAATTTATTTGTTAAATTTGGGAGATTTTTGAAATTATGGGGATTTTTAGACTAGAAAACATGTCAAGTGGTAAGACAATTTGACTCGTGGTAGTAGAATTAAGTGACAATTGATAGTAGAAATAATTGGCAAATGGGCATTAGGATTTAATAACAAGTGTCCTAGAAAATTGGGAGATAAATGGTTTAGAAATTGGAGGACAAATGGATTAGATGTTAAAAGAACCGAGTGGAGCCATAAGAATAAGACATGTGGCAAGTGACAAGTGTCACAACACTTGCCACTCATCTATCCCACGACATTTACCAAATGGAAGACTATTTTTATCTTGCCATTGTCTTTTTTTTTCACGAAAAACTCTCATCTCTTTTTCTCTCATACACGATGCCCTCAAAACCTAACCATCAATGTTGAGCTTCTTTATCATCCTTCACCTTACCACTTCAACTCTTTGTTATCTTCTTTATGTTGATAAAAACCCAGCCTTTTTCACCCTTAAATGTTGATGATCTTGTAAGGCTTGAAAGCTAGGGTTTCATGGTGATTAAAGAAGCTTTGAGTTTAATCAAGTAAGTAGCATATTATTCTTCATGGGTTGTTGTAAATGAGACATACATGAAGCTTGAAATGAACTTAGTTTGATGTGGAATATGTCGATAAAGTGTTGGATATGTTTAGGTTATAATTGAGAATATAACATAGTGAATAGACTGTTGATATCAAGTGTTTGGAAGTTGGCGATTTAGAGATGATAAAGGAATAAAAGTATTCTTAGAAATGCTAATGTGATTTAAAGTAAATGAGCAAGGTATATAAAGTAAGATCAAAAGGGGATTTGGATATTATGCTATAATATGATGCTAGAATAATATTGGTGAATGATTGATTTATGAAATTATAGTAAACAAGTATACTTGAGGTATTAACTTAATAGTAAACTTGATAGAATGATCAAGACTTGTGAATTAAGGAAATATACTCGGAATAGTCAAATTGAGCATGCATTATACATAAAACATATACATATGTGTATGATTTATACTTATGTGATTGATCAGATTAGTAATGTGCAAAATATGTTTGTATTGCTTGAGCATAGATATACAAGATTGAACATCACCGTCTAGAAGTTTTCGGATCACGAAGATAAATGCTAATTTGGAACATACTATAAGTCAACCTAGATGGTCTCACATTGATTGATTGTTCTATTTAAATTTTTGTATTGAATTATTATTGATGTGAATGTGTTGATTCTGGACATTGATAGTATGAGGAGTTTGATGAATGAGATTAGCATTGGAATTGCTTATTGAATGTGAATGAGAAAGAAATATGTGTACTCAACATGATTGTTGAATGCCGGACTTAGATCCGATGAAATTGAAATATGAAAGCTATTGTTCATGATAAATGAAAATGAATGATTGAAATACTTAACGAAACATTGAATGCCAGACATAGATCTGATGAACTTGTGAGAATGATAATGTGAAAGTGAATGTGTTTACTGAATAAAAGTGATTTGATGCATTTCATTACATGATATGCATAATTAGATAAAGGCAGTTGTGATCAGAGTAGCCAGTGAACAAGAGCTTAAAGCTCAGAATGTGGTAAAAGCCTTAGGCTCACTATGTAAAATGAGTCCAGTATCCTCAATAGATATGAGACAGTTATCAATGAGCCCGAGATCCACAATAGATAGAGGACAGTTAAAAAGGCCCTCGATCACAACAAAGTAATAATTAAATTTGAGTCACATATGCATTGCATATATATAAATTGATGTGTATTAAGTGAATGATTGAAATGAGTTAATTGAACTCTTCCGAAACTGAAATGTGAAATGATGTGTAATATTTGAATATGTGAATTGTTTGTGAATCTGAATATGTGAACTGCCATTGTGTTTTATCTAAATGAGCCATCGATGATGGTTCGCTCACTGAGCTCCTAAAACTCACCAAAATTGCAACGTTGTCTTTCAGGCTCAGAGGAAATATCTAGTTAAACAAATTGAGATTATAATGCTAAATTCAGACATGAGCTAAGGGTCGGGATTAGTTTGCACCTGCATACGTTTTGAGTCATTTTTATATTAAGAATTGTATTCCCTAACTATTATACAA
Organism: Erythroxylum coriaceum; assembly: GCA_026874005.2. Taxonomy (NCBI): domain Eukaryota; kingdom Viridiplantae; phylum Streptophyta; class Magnoliopsida; order Malpighiales; family Erythroxylaceae; genus Erythroxylum; species Erythroxylum coriaceum. The sequence continues at coordinate 6,499 of JANQAP020003062.1, read as the reverse complement.
TGTATATGTGAATTCTGTAATGTAATGACATTTATGACTGGATGTGTGTTGTTAATGAGATGGTTTAAATTGAATATTGATTTACTTATGATGTGTTTACAATTGAAATGAGCGAAAATGATTACTGATTCGCGTGAGATGTGATATAGCAAAAGAAAAGGCACTGAGTTAATATGACTATTGTAGCACACCACTTTCACCGGACATGTATCCAAATGTCCTCACGATGTACGGGTACATGTTAGGTGGAAGTGGAGTGCTACATTATTAGTCCAATAAGACATTATGACAATAACGATCAAACTCTTGTCAACTTATTCTTTTCTATTTATCTTTATTTTTGTTGTTTAGGCTCTTTCCCTTTGATTATGCACATTTTTGTAATGTATTATTTAATATTAGTTGTAAATTATTGAGAGATACTAAAGAATTCTAAAGAAGAGAGGAATTAAGAAAAAAAGAATTGAGAGAAGAAGGAAAAGAAAAGAGGGAGAAAAAAGATATAAAATAAGCAAATATTCATCACATTTGTTGTATTGCTTTGTTTATGCAAATAATGACATTCTCTACCAGAATTATGTTAGAGATATTATAGTTCATTAGTATAGATTTGTCATTTACAAAATAGTTACCTATTTAATCAATAATTTCAAATATAGTCCTTGAACTTTAATGGTTTATGGGTCTTCCTGCTATTTTTCTTAGCAATATGCTACTAGTATACTTAGATCACCAACCAAGATATTTATTGGCTTTTTATCATTGATCAAGCCTATAGGATTACCTTCCCCTTTCAAATTAACCTGGTCGTTAAGGTTGAAATTTAGTAAATGGTTCCTAGGTAAATTCAATTGGAGATTGAGATTGCCACTATATTAAAAGCTAAGGAATAAATTTATCACCTTGAAGCACTTTGCGAAATCTCAAAATGGTCTCAGGAATTAAGGGAGTGTGTGACCCAACCCAACAAATTTAGAAGGAAGGGTAAGATGTTTCGAATTAAGATTATCATGAAATTTTTTCAAGAGGGAGACATGGATCACATTATGAATTTGAGAGCTGACAGGTAAGTTCAAGTAGTAAACAACGATATCAACATGTTCCAAGATGCAAAAGGGCCTATAATAATGTTTCACCTAATTTTTGAACTAAAAGTAAGCAATACTAGTTTGTTTATAGGATTGAAGTCTAACAAAAAAACCAAATCTCCCACAAGGAATTTTTTAGTAGTTCTACATATGTTGGCTAGCTGTCACATGTGTAGTTAGTATCATTGTATATTAGTTTGCAATTGAGAGAACAATTGAGATTGTGTAGACAATAACTAATCTATTAAGCCATATTAGAAGTCCCCTAGACATTGTCAATTAATGATGGAGGAGGCTTGCTATAAACAACCTCAAAAGGACCCATGCTAAATTTTGAATGCTAAATAATGGTGTAGCTGAATTCTGCTCAAGGAAGAAACTTAAATCAAGATTGCAAGTTTAGTAGCAAAACATCATAAATAGTCTTCTAGGTAGTGGTTAACAATATATGTTTGTCCATCAAACTGTGGTTTATAAGCACTGCTAGTAAACAACATATTGTCTTGCAATTTGAATAGCTCTTTCCAAAAGTACTAAAGAATAAAGTATCATGTTCAAAGAAAATACTAAAGGGAAACTTATGTCGTTGACAATTTCTATAATAAAAGCATTGACCAAATGTACTATCCCTTTCTCCCATACTAAGAGCTAGGCTAGATTATTGTAAATGAGAAATAGCATTAAGAAATTAGGAAATGCATTTCATGCTCATGTGTAATATTTGCATATACACACACGTAAATTTGATTTTTTTGTATACATTACAAAGATAGTACATGTACTCATTTGACATATTCCGGGGTATAAATAATTGTTTTTAAAGTGAATATGATGTGAATAGTGAGTTTGAAGTCTTTATCTTTGATTTGGTGATTATAGTTATTGATTTAAAATTTTTGGTGAAACTTTGGGAAATTTATAAAATTTTGGGTATTTTTGGTCTAGGAAAAATGCCAAGTGGCAAGACAATTGATAAATGGTAATAGAAATAAGTGTCAAATGGCAGTAGAAGTTATTGATAAGTGATTTTTGGATTTAATGACAAGTGTCATTAAAAATTGGGAGACAATTGGATTAGAAATTGGAGACAAATGGACTAGTTATTAAAGAGGACTGATAGGAACCATGGGGAAGTGAAAAGTGGCAAGTGAAAAGTGACACTTGCTATGCCATATCTCACGCACGATTTTAGTCATTTGAAAGACTAACTTTAATCGTCTTTCACTTGTTTTTTGCCCTCATCTCTTCGTTAATCTCTCTTCTCCATCTTCTTCGCTTTTCTTCGTCTACGGCACTCTCTTCTGCAAGCATCAAAGTTGAACCTTGCTCTCATCCTTCACTTGCTACTTTTATTTTCGTTATCTTTATCATCTTGCCACTAGAAAACCTAACCTACTCCACCTCCATGATGATGATCGTATATGCATGGAGAGTTAGGGTTTAGTGATTGTGAAGAATCTTGGAGCTTAATCAAGTAAGTTATACATTAATCTTCATAGGTTATTGTAAATGAGACAAATATGGTGATTATTTTGGGATTGAATGATTATGAAAATGGTATTGAATATATGTGTGTTGTGAATGAATAAATGGACATATTCATGTCTTGTTTTTGTATATTGATAAATAATAAATTATGAAATGTTATATGATGGTAGTTTCAGATTAATTGATAATGAAAATAGAGTAGAAGAGTAATGATACGTTGATGAGGAAATAAGTAGGGTTATGTCATATTTTTGTGTATATGATGAGTAATAGATTATGAATTGTGTTAAAAATGTCTTTGAGATAGGCTGGCTACGAAAATGGTGTTTTAATGTCATTATCATTTAATCTAAAACTACCATCATATAACATTTCATAATTGATAAGGAGTAATGACACGTTGATAAGGAAATAAGTAGGGTTATGTCATATTTTTATGTATATGATGAGTAATAGATTATGAGTTGTGTTAAAAATGTCTTTAAGATAGGTTGGCTACGAAAATGGTGTTTTAGTGAGAGTTGAAAGTTGATGAATATAGAGAAGTGTTCATTTCCTATTTTGTGTTAATGAATGAGTGCATAAATTTGATGAGTAAATGTATAAGATCATGTTCTGTTTTTGAGAGAATATGAAATCATAGATATAGGCTGTTAAGTGAGGAAATAGATGAGATTAATGGGTACAAATGGATAGATTTTTGGGAAAGAGGCATAACTTTTGCTGTGGATGTCATATTAAGGTCATTCAAGTATGCTTTTGAAGAGGACTCCGAGTTCTAAAAATTTCGTGAAGACTCCGAGGAGAGATTTTGCTATTTAAAGGGTCAAAATTTTACATTTCTGTAGATGTCCAGTGTATATCCGCCCAGTGGACATAATGTCCCTCCAAACGGACATGAGCGGAGCTAGAAAGCTGGAAAACCTGAGAAGGTCCACCCAGTAGACATAAAGTCCGCCTAACAGACATTTACTGGCCATTTGGACTGAAATTCGCTCCATATGTCTGCCCAATGGATATAATGTCCGCCTAACAGACATAGAAGACATTTTTTTTATTTTTCTTCCCCAGTTCGACTTAAATTGAGTTTCTTTGATCCTAAGGCACTATAAATACATTAGATTTAAAGATAGAGATATCCTGAACTAGTGTGATAACTTATAGTTGCTTGTTGTTAATGAATGATTGAATGATGTTGTTAAATGATCATGAGAGGTGTACTAAGGAAATATACCTGGAATAGTCAAACTGAGCATGCATTATACATAACACATATACATATGTGTATGATTGAAAATTTATATGATTATGCAAATTATTAATGTGTAAATGTGTATATGTTGCATTATATAGAAGTGTAAATAGAGCGACCGCATCCAGACATTGTCGGGACTTCGAGGTAATAGCTATCTGGAGCATACTATAAGTAACCTAGATGTTCTCACTAAGATTTGTCTATCTTTGCTTAAATTTAAATTATTGAATTATTATTAATGTGAATGTGTTAATTCTGAACATTGATATTCTGAGGCGTTTGATACGTGAGAATCATATTGGAAATGCTCATTGTATGTGAATATGACAAAAATAAATATATTCAACATAATTGTTGAATGCCGGACTTAGGTTCAATGAAAAAGTGAAAAGTGAATGTGTAAATTGAATAAATGTGACTGATAGAATGTATGAGATTTGATGCATTTCATACATGGTATGCATGATCAGATAAAGATAGTTATGACTGGAGTAGCCATTAAAAAAGAGCTTAAAGCTTAGAATGTGTGTGAGAGCCTCAGGTACGAGACAGTTGTCAATGAACTCGGTATCTACATTAGATATGGGACAGTTGAAAGGCACTTGGTCATAACAAAGTAACAACTGAAATTGAGTCACATGTGCATTGCATATATATAAATTGATGTTTATTAAACGAATGATTGAAATTAGTTATATGTACTGTTTCGAAACTGAAACGTGAAATGATGTGCAATATCTGAACATGTGAATTGTCTATGAATATGAAAATTTGAAATGCCTTTGTGTTTAATATGAGTGAGCCCATTGATGATGGTTCACTCATTGAGTTCGCAAAACTCATCAAAATTACAACGTGACTTTTCAGGTACAAAAAAGGAGACTTAACTTAGAAGATGTTCAAGAAGAAGTCTAGTTCTTGCTTTTGGACTTAAGTAATGACTCAAAGGTCGGTCAGCTAAGACTGAAAAGTTAGATAGATTTTTTGTAAAAATTCCTCTTTCATGTAGATTATGTAAAAGAGCAATAGACTCTTATAGTGTTGATGTTGTATATATATATAGATTGTGTAGTGTAATCCTACAATGTGCTTTATGTTTTATGAAATGAAATAAGGAATTGAGTTTTAGATATCATGTTATTCGCATTTTAAATTTTGATGCTATGATATATAGGTGAATGTGACTGCTCTAGCGCACTTCTTCCACAAAGCATATGCTCGAATGTCTTATGGACGTATGTGCATGTGTCGGATGGGAGTGGAGTGTTACACCAAATTTACTGCAGTGAAATGTGTGCCAAATGCGATAAAGTGAGCATATTTAGATAAATGATTTACAACCACAAAGTAATTGCTATGCATTGAGGAAAATGTCAGTGTGTTATAGAATTCACATAAATACAATCCCACATTTTACCAGGAATCAAAAGTGCCTAGAGTAAACCTTGAAGATCAATATTCAATGGTTTAACTCGCTGGCAAACTATGCATCTGTTTACATGCTCCTGAGTTTTCTTACACATAATAGGACAATAAAATGTTACTGGAATTTAAGTCATAGTTAATTATGCTCCAACATGATCGCTTAGAGGAGAATAATGGAACTCTTGAAGAATGAGTTCCTGGAGAGATAAATCAAATGGACCCAAATTTTGATTCTTAAAAAGGACTAAACCATCGTTAATTTTATAGTTAGGAAAATCCCCAAGGTCTATATTATAAACTTTAGTAAGGACTTATAGGGTTCATGTTGAACATAAAATTTCCATAAGGCAGAGAGAAGAGCAATTATTAGGTGAGAAATTGCTTGTAAAATATGCCAAAAACTTTTTAGTAATTGAGACAAAGAGTTTACATGTCCATTATAAGAACCAAGTTTATATAATATTTCAAAATCAAAGCCCAAAACCTTACTTAGCCACTATTATTACTTTAACGTCTAGACTACCGAAATTAAGAGAGATTTTAGACCCTAATGGTTAGTTTGGATAATAAACTTGGTCTCAAGGAGGTATTGCCATCATTTTTTTTATAGTTTTAGTTACAATATGCATTTATCTAATCTAAGTTGAAAATGTTTGGAGTTTCAGGCAAAGTTATTTGCTAAAATAGGCAATATAATGTCCTAATAGAGATAAAATAGCTCCAAATGTTGATCAGCTGGCATTATATTAAAATATGAAAGGCTTAGAGAAATCTGGCAAGGCTAAAACTAGTGTGTTCATGAGAGCAATCTTTAAAGAACCAAAAACAATATTAGCTTAATGGTTTCATATAAAGGCATCCTTATTCAACAATTATGTCAAAGGGCAATAATATGAGCATATTGAGTAATAAAATACCAATAATACCCAATAAGTCTTAAGAAACCATGCAACAGCTTAATATTGTTAGGAGTAGGCCAATTATGAATAGTTTTCACCTTCTTCAAGTCAACAACCACTCTAAATGCTGAAACAATATGTCCTTAATAAGCCAAAGAAGGTTGTCCAAAATTAAACTTAGATGGTTTAGAAAAAATTGAATTAGCCTTTATAATTCCCAACATTTGATCCAAATTCTATAAATGACGTTCCCAAAAAGTGTTGCAGACTAAGATATCATAAAAAAAATGAGTATGCATTTTCAAAGAATTGGTTGAAACATTTCACCATTTGATAGCCCAAAG
>JANQAP020003053.1:0-11972 GCA_026874005.2 Erythroxylum coriaceum | reverse complement strand
CAATAGTTTCACCACCTCCTTTTTCAAAACCTCTTGCATATTTGGATTTAACCTTCTCTGTCTTTCTCTCATAATTCTACATCCTTCTTCTAGGTTAATCCTATGCATCACTACATTGGGGCTAATCCCCCTAATATCATAAATTTACCACCCCACAGCTCTCATTCCTAATGGTCTCCACCCTTTCTCTTCTTGCTTATAATCTAATTGATTGGAGATAATGATGGGTAAAGTACAGTTCTTCCCTAAAAAGGTATATCTCAAATAGGAAGGTAAGGGTTTAAGCTCTAAAGTGGGAGGTTTAACAATAGAAGGTGGTGTAGGTGTATCAATTCTCTCCAATTTATCTAACTCCACTTCCTCACATAAATCCTCTTCCTTCACGCTCTCATCCCTGTGCACTTCCTTCACTTCATCAACTTCCTCTTTAATCTCCTTTACACATTCATCCACAACATCAATTTTCATACAAACATTATTATCTACTGGTTTCTTCAAAGATTTTGTCATATTAAACTCAACCTGTTCATCACCAATTCTCAATATAAGTTTCCCTTTATGCACATCAACTAATGCCCAAAATCAATGGACAATTCTTATCAGCCTCAAAATCCAACACAACAAAATCAACAGGAATTATAAATTTGTCCATTTTTACCAATATGTCTTCAACAACTCCAAATGGCCTTTTTATGGATTGATCTGTAAGTTGAATTAGCATGGATGTTGGCTTGACCTCTCCTAGTCCCAGTTTCCTGAAAATAGACAAAGGCATCAAATTAATACTTACACCTAAATCACATAAACATTTAGAAAATTCAAAATCACTAACAACACATGGAATATTGAAACTCCCTAGATCTTGTAATTTTGAAGGCATTTGACTTGATATCATGGAGCTGTAATTTTTCGTCAACGTTACCATCTAATTGTCTTCCCAAGTGCGTTTGTGTGTGAGTATATCCTTTAAAAACTTCGCATACTTAGGCATGCACTCCAAAGCTTCCACCAATGACAATTAATTTGTAGCTTCTTCAGTTTCTCCAAAAACTTGGAAAACTGAGTGTCCACGTGATATTGTTTTACCCTCTGTGGATATGGAAGTTTGGGCTTGTATGGTGGTGGTGGTATATAAGGCCTTCCTTCTTCCTTTTCTTCTTCTATCTCCTTACCTTTCTCTTTTTCTTGGTTATCCTTTTTCACACTTGGTTATTCCATTTGCTTGCCACTTTGAAGTGTAATAGCTTTGAGTTGCTCTCTTGGAATGACCTCAGTATTGCTCGGTGAGCTACCTGTACTTATAGAAAATAAAGCATTAGCAAGCTGACCTACCTAAACCTCCAAGTTATGGATCAATGAGGCATGGTTCTTCATAATCTGATCAAACTTCGCCTCCATCCTCTTTTGACTCTCCTCTTGGCTAACAAACATCCTCTTCTGATTCTCATCTTGAGCTGCCAGTTTGGAACTAAAAATCTCCATAAACTTGTCTATTTTTCTTTCCATTGACCCAAATTGATCTTGCTGAAATCTTAGAGGTCCTTGCAATCTCACTTGGCTACCTGCATTGTTATTACTCTAAGAAAAATTTAGGTGGTTTTTCCACCACAGATTACAAGTATTTGAATAAGGATTGTTACCTCTCTGTGGCTGGCTCAGGTAATTTACCTGTTCTATACCACCAGCTCCCAACAGAAAACACTCAGCTGAGCTATGGTTGCTCTACCCACACAGCTCACATTGTACTTACTTCGCCTTAGCTATAGAGGAAGATGCTCCTTGCATGTTATTCAACTGCTTCGTAAGGGTCATGATCTATAAAGCGATAACAGAGTCAATAGGTATCATACCCTTTTTCTCCTTCTGCCCCTATCTATTCCTCTTGCTAGACCACATGCAACTGTTGGTCGCCAACTCCTCCAAAAGATCATGAGTTGCTTCCACAGTCTTCCTCATCAATAAACCTCCAGCGGCTGCATCAATAGTTCCTCTTGTGCTCGGATTCACGCCATTGTAAATCGTCTGCAGCAGGAACTCCCTTGGAAGGTTATGGTAAGGACAGCTTTTCTGTAGTTCTTTAAATCTCTCCTAGACTTCGTAGAGAGATTTCCCATTATTCTGCTAGAAATTCGTGATTTCCTTGATGATCCTCGCGTCTTAGTCAACAGAAAGTACTTCGCGAGGAATGCTTGGGTAAACTACTCTCGAGTAGTAATCTGTCCCAAATTCAGTGAGTTGTACCCTGCCTTTGCCCGATCTTTCAACATGAAAGAAAACAATCTCAGCTTAACTGCATCATCGAACATTCTGTTGAATTGAAAAGTGTCACAAATCTCTAAAAAATTGGTGATGTGGGCATTCAGATCCTCGTTGGATAGCCCATAAAACTGCACATTATTTTGTAATATATTAAGGAGTGCCGACTTTATCTCGAAATTGTTCGTTTTAACCACTGGTCTCATAACTCCTTAAGGACTGAATCCTAGCCTCATAAAGTCTATCAGTGTCCTCTTAGCTCCTCCTTACTCTCCTTTTTTATCCATATCTCTCTGTGTAAAATTTAGACGCTTCGCTCTTCTTAACTCTCTTTCGTGTCTTTTAATGTTGGGAAACTCGTCTTCACTAACTTCTGTCACTCTTTGCGTACTAGTTATGTTCATGCACTTGCAAATACACAAGGAAAAGTATCAAAAACCCTTAAATCAAAGTAATTTGATACACGGGTCATTTGCATAGTACCTAAGTTGTCGATCCTACGATAAGGGTTAATCTAATCCTAAAATCTAAGGCTAAACTCAATTTGCAATTACTCAAAATAAACAATCACGTAATTAATTCCAAGAATCAATTTCAAAAATATAAACAAGATAGCAGATGAAACACCTAATCACAAAACAACCTAAAAGCTACCAATTGAGAGAAAGGGGATTTTTGTCCGACTTTAATGAAAACCTAATTGATTATGAATTTATTGAATTATCGATTCTAGACGGTCCTAAGGCTGATTACTCTCTCTCGAGTTATAATTTATAAACCCTAATTAGATTATGGGAATTGCAACCTCTCGATTCACAATTTATCCAAAACCTAAATTAGATCTGAAATTGTCCAATAAACTACGGAAAACCTATGCAAGATCTCTCTTTACACAAATTTACCGGTTTGATTTAATTCTTGTTCAATTAAATTACCTAACTCTCATTAGCCCAATTTAATGATTTTTCACTCGGTTCACCCTCTCAGTTTGTTACCAAATTATGCAAGTGCGGAATTGAAATCATAAGAAATTCAATAAAAATACAATCAATCAAATTTCATTAATATCAAAGACAATATCCCAAAGCTGAGTTTAGACAAATCCTCAACATTCAATGAATCTATCATCTATGGCTATCTCAAATTCTATACAATCATAAAGAATGAAATAAAAAGAGAAATAGACTTGAAATGGATGACAGAGGCAGCAATGGCGAGAAATCTCCTATTTTGGGAAGTACTTCACGTAGGCTTCTTCTCCACGTCTCTCTTCCTTCGTTTCTTCCTCAATCTCTCGATAAAGCTCTCTATGGTTTAGGATTGTGGCTGATGCAAAAGCTCCCTCTCTTCTATTCTTCATGTTCTTTAAATACCTTGGCAGCCCTAGGGTTTTTCCAAGGTCAAAATGGTCTGAAAATCCCTCGGAACTTGACTTTTTCTCTTTTTTTGGGTCACGATCGTGGCTCAAATGCCATTATCGTGGGCTGTGGTAGAATCTTCTATCACAATCGTGTTCCTTAGGCCATAATCATGGGCTGGCTCACATGTTTCTGTCATCATCGTAGGTCATGGTTTCGGCCCAAAAGTCTCTGAAACTTCTCCGTTCTTCGACTTTGACCCTGAAACACTAACAAACACATTAAGGCACCTCAAAAACATAATATTTAAGCTCAAAGACTTATACTAACCCATAAAAACACTTAAACACATAAACTAACACAATTCTAACCTAAACACATACTAAACACTCAAATTAACACTTAATACATAACAAATTAAACCCTAAAACATAATGCAATTCACACCTATCAACCATCACGGGTTGGTGAGTGTGTATTGACTATAGGAAGCTAAATTTGGCCACCAAGAAAGATCATTTCCCTTTACCTTTTGTGGATCAAATGATTAAAAGGGTGGCTGGTCATTCTTTTTATTGCTTTCTTAATGGATATTCAAGGTACAATCAAGTATTTATATACCCGAAAGACCAAGAGAAGACCACTTTCACCTGTCCTTGTGGAACTTTCACTTATCAGAGAATGCCTTTTGGTTTATGCAATGCACCTGCCACATTTCAAAGGTGCATGATGGCCATATTTGCAAATATGAATGAAAACTTTTTGGAGGTATTTATGAATGACTTCTCTGTCTTTGGAGATTCTTTTTCTCATTGTTTGCTTAATTTAGAAAGAGTGCTTCAAAGATGTGAAAAGTCTCATCTAGTTTTAAACTAGGAGAAGTGTCATTTCATGGTCCAGGAAGGAATTGTAATATGCCATAAGATTTCATACAAGGGGATTGAAGTGGATCGCGCTAAAACAGAAGTGATTGAAAAGTTACCACCTCCCACTAACATAAAAGGTATCTGAGCTTTCCTAAAGCATGCAGGATTCTACAGACGGTTTGTTAAGGATTTTTCCCTTATTGCTAGACTCTTGAGTCATTTATTAGTCAAAGATGTGCCTTTTGTTTTTGAAGATGACTGCTAAGATTCTTTTAACAGGTTGAAGAAGGCACTTATAACAGCAACAATTCTGACATCGCCAGATTGGTCTCTTCTTTTTGAGATTATGTGTGATGCCAATGAACATACTGTCAGTTATGTACTTGGCCAGCTGAAGGAGAAGAGGTTACATGCTATCTATTACGCAAATAAGACGTTAATGGGAGCACAACTGAATTACATAAGTACTGAGAAGGAATTGCTTACGGTGGTATTTGCTTGTGAAAATTTTTGTTCCTATCTTTTAGGCTCACAAGTTATTGTTTTTACAAATCATGTAGCATTACATTACCTCTTTGTTAAGAAGGATGCCAAGGTTAGGCTCATCCGATGGGTGCTACTCCAAGAGTTCAATATTGAGATTAAAGACAAAAAGGGAGCAGAAAATGTCATAGCGGATCACCTTTCGTGACTTGAAGGGGACACTATAAAGAAGAAGCAGAAATCAAGGAGAGCTTCCTTGATGAGGCCATCATGATGGTATATAATCCTTTTCGTCTTTGGTTTTTAGATATTGCAAACTACCTCTCAGGTGGTACTTTTCCTTCTGACTTTTTATTTCAAAAAAAGAAGCGTTTTCTATTTCAATTCTCTCGTTATATTTGGGATGAACTTATACTTTATAATGTGCTGACAGTGTGATTCACAGGTGTATTCCTGAAGATGAAATGCTTGAAATTTTAACGTAATATCATAGTTCACTTTATGCAAAGCCTTATGGTGCTAATAAGACTGCTACACGAATCTTGGAGTGTGGATTCTATTGGCTAAATCTATTTAAGGATGCTCAAGATTTTGTGCTAAAGTGCGATAGATGTCAAAGAGTAGGCAACATATCAAAAAGGGATGAGATGCCGCTTTAAAACATAATGGAGGTGGAGATATTTGATGTGTGGGGCTTGGACTTCATGGGACCATTTCCATCTTCATCAGTTAACACTTATATATTGGTTGGGGTCGATTATGTGTCCAGATGGGTTGAGGTAGTAGCCACTCCAAATAATGATAGTAAGGTGGTACAAAAGTTCATTAAGAAGATTTTCACTAGATTTAGGGTGCGTAGAGCGATTATAAGTGAGGGGGAGTCATTTTTGCAACAAACCATTTGAGACCCTTCTGAGAAGATATAATGTTCATCATAGAGTGGCTATCCCGTACCACCTCCAAACTAGTGGCCAAGTGGAGGTAGTTAATAGGTGTGCATTAATCTATGTTTTTCTATGTAATTGGCATGTGTTTCCTGCATAATTGTTGATTATTGTTGTAGTTTAGGATTCAATTTGCATGTTTTCACTTAGTTTGATTTCCATCATTGTTCTTTTATGTTTGTTGTTCTTTTATGTTTGATGTTAATTTAGGGTAAGAATTGACTATTTTTATGTAGGTAGGAAGATTGAGCAAGTTAGAGATTGAGCTAGAGATCAAAGAGGAAAAGAAAAGAGGAAGTTTTTTGTGGCCAATTCTCACGATTGTGGGAATCATGCCAATTCCCACGATTGTGGGAATTACAATCCGAGACAATACGCGGGGCTTCATTAAACTTAGGATTTTTTGACTATTAAAGGATAATTAAGCCTCCATCTTAAGGGGAGACGAAACACTTCTAGAGAAACACCATCCTTGAGTGAAGAACACATGTTTGGAGCCTTGAGGAAGGATAAAGTCAAGGGTCATCATCAAGATTGGAGAAAATAACACATCAATACCAAAGTTTCCAGATTTTGGCAAAGAAGAGAAGGAGTTTCCTTATTCAATTTTCTATCAATGTTACTTCTTCTATTCTTTGTAAAATGGTTTATTTGAATGTTGATGATGTTATGGAGACCATGAATGGCTAATTTAGTTTTAGGGATTGCTTTTGAACTATTTTGTTAGAACTCCTATTTTATTGAATTGAATGAAAGTGTCTTTGATGATTGTTGATTTTATTTGTTACCTTACAACAAATCGAGAGAGTGAGTAAGATTAATTGTGTAGGATTGTCCAACAAAAGTTAGCAGCCTATAGATGTACAATCATCACGTCAATTGATTAGTTAGAAGAGAGATCTCGATGAATTCAATTGATCACCCATAAGATAGTTTAATAACTAATTGAATCGATAGAGTCATTGGGTAGGTTGAGACATCATCCAAATAATTCCTTTTAATTTGATTAGGGAAAATTAATTACACCTTGAGAGAGGGTAGTTAATACATTCAAAAATCCAGGGTGAGATGCAATTCAATGAATAAAATAGGAGGGAGACAAAATAGGGAAAAAGTAATCTCTAGTCTTTAGATTCTTGAATTATGATTTTTCTGCAGTTTGGTATTATCTATTGCTTTGTGATAGTCTTTTAATTTTAATTTAATTTTCCAGATTATTTGCATTAAACTATTTCGTTTCTTAAATAAAGTTTTGTCTAAATTAAATGGTGTATGGGCATCAATCCCTATAGGATTGATATTTGCTTTTTAACTACAAGTCACAACCCATTCACTTGCAGTTTTTGAGCATAAAACCAGTGGATAGGTTTTATCATCAACAATTTTTTAGCATCATTGTCGAGGATTGATTGTTTAGCATCTTGGTTAATTTAGATTACTTTGATTTAAGAATTTTGATACTTTTCCTTGTGTAATTGCAGGTGCATGAACATAAGGAGGACGCAAAGAACAAAAGCAGTTAGTGAAAATGAATTTCTCAACATTAAGAGACATGAAAGAGAGTTAAGAAGGGTAAAGTGTCTAAACTTTTCACAACAAGATATGGCTAAAGAAGGAGAGCAAGGAGGATTAGAGAGGACTCTGATGGATTTCATGAGGCCAGGATTTAGTCCTTAAGGAGTGGCGAGACCAATGGTCCAAGTAAATAATTTTGAGATAAAGCTAGCGTTACTTAACATTCTACAAAATAATGTGTAGTTTTACGAGCTATCTAACGAGGATCTGAATGCCCACATCGTAAATTTCTTAAAGATCTGTGACATATTTCGATTCAACAGAATGTCTGACGATGCAGTGAAGTTGAGACTATTTTCATTCACGTTGAACGATAGAGCTAAAGCATGGTACAATTCACTGAATTCAGGCCAGATTACGACATGGGAGTAGCTTGCCCAAGCATTCCTTGCCAAATATTTCCCGTTGACGAAGACGACGAGGATTATCAAGTAAATTATAAATTTCCAGCAGAACGAGGGGGAATTTCTTTATGAAACTTGGGAGAGATTTAAAGAATTGCAGAGAAGTTGTCCCCATCACAACCTGTCGAGAGAGTCCCTGCTTCAGACGTTCTACAATGGAGTGAATCCAAGCATGAGAGGAACAATTGATGCAGCAGCTGGAGGTTCATTAATAAGGAAGATTGTGGAAGCAACTCATGATCTTTTGGAGGAGTTGGCAAGCAATAACTGCATGTTGTCTAGTGAGAGGAACAGACAGGGGCAGAAAGATCAAAAAGGTATGATACCTATTGACTCTGTGATTGCTTTGCAGGCTCAAATTACAACTCTTACAAAGTAGCTAAATAACATGCAAGGAGCATCCTCCTCTATAGCAAAGGCAATGTAAGTGCAATGTGAGCTGTGTGGGCAAAACAACCACGGCTCAATAGAATGTTTTCTATTAGGAACAGGTGGTATCGAATAGGTAAATTACCTAGGCCAGCCATAGAAAGGTAATAATCCTTATTCCAATACCTATAATCCGGGGTGGAGAAACCATCCAAATTTTTCTTTAAGTACTAAAAAGTAGGTGCCCAAGCGAGACCACAAGGACCGTCGGGATTCCAACAAAATCCAATTGGAGCGATGGAGAGTAAGATGGACAAGATGATGGAAGCATTGGGGTCCAAACTGGTAGCTCAAAGGGAGAATCAGAAGAGGATGTTTGCTAGCCAGGAGGAGAGTCAGAAGAGGATGGAAGCAAAGTTCAACCAAATCATAAAGAATCATACCTCATCGATTCATAACTTAGGGGTTCAGGTCGGTCAACTTCCTAGCGCGTTATCTTCGAGAAATGCAGTTAGCCTACCGAGCAACACCGAGGTCAACCCAAAGGAAAGAATCATTTCCATCACTTGGACAGAGAAAAAAAAAGTGTACATGAGGAGGAAGACGGAGCTAAGAGGGAAGGACAAACTACTTTGGAAGTCTTTCCAAGTGAACTAGTAAGCAAGCCGATCAAAGAGCTTCAACTTGGACTTCCACATTAGATTTTTGCTCAACGGAAGTCATCTTCAAGTGGAGTAGTGAGGAATTATAAGGAGGTTGAGTTAAGTGAGATGATGGATATAACAAATCATCTCCAAACAAAGCTCACGTTAAATGAACCGGTGAAAAAAGAGGTCAAAGAGCACATATCAAGAGTAAATTCACACATAGCGCTAAAGAAAAAAGACTCGGGGTACTTTTTCATTCCATGTAGTATAAATGGGATCGAGATAGCTAGGACATTTTCCGATTTGGGAGCTGGTATCAACATGATACCCTACATGTTTAGTCAAAAGTTAGGTTCAGAAGAGCCAGAGTTCATGAAGGTATTAGTGAAAATGGCCCACAGAATAGTGTATTAGCCGAAGGGGATCATCAGGAACGTGCAGATACAGATTGATAAATTTATCTTCCCCACGGATTTCTACATACTGGACATTAGAGAAGATGTAGAAACACCAATGGTTCTTGGGCGACCATTCTTAGCTACTTCTTGGTCGATAATTGACATGGATGGGGGAGAATTAATATTGATAGTTGGAAAGGAAAAATTGGATTTCAAGATGTCTAAGAAAGGCTATCGTCCTCCATTACCCCCAACGGATATTAAGGAATCAAAAATACAAGTCAGATGGGAAGATATTGAAGACCCTAGGAATGCATGTAAGAAGAAAAGATCGTGCAGGAGAAGGTGTAGGAAGGAAAACAACAAGGAAGGTGGAGTTCATACCAGGGTAGCTCATCTACAGAATTTGAGATCAATTTCTGCGCTGCTACCATACCAGTCATTTGAGCTGCCATGAGCATCAAGGAGAGTCGAGCTACTGAAGTTAAAAGAAACGCTGCATGGGAGGCAACTCATGGATGTTTAATTTCTTTTGGTTATCTTCGTCTAGTTATTTTTTGATTTATTCAATTAAGATTGTGCTTAAATTGAGTTTGATTGATGTTCAATTTGGTTTTTGTTAAAATTTCAACTTGTTTCCTTTTCAAAATTCTTGATGATAATATTAATTTGATGTGTTTGTATGTTGTGGGATCATAGAGAACCAAAATTAAACTTGGAAGAAAGTTCAAATTTGTTAAGATCATCTCTTCCCATGATCGTGGGAATTAGGAAATCTCTCCGGAAAGTTTTTGGAGAGAAAACCCACAATCGTGGGAAATAAGGAGATTCCCACGATCATGGGAAATCTCTCTAGAAACTTTTTGGAGAGAAATCTCATGATCGTAGGAATTGTGGGAATTCGTGAGAATTCCATCCGGAGGGAAACCTAAGTTTCCCTCCCCTTTTTTTCTCTCACCCATTCTTCAAATTTTCACTCCCTCTCTCTCTAACCCACGAAATTCTCTCCTCTCACTCTCTAAAACTCTTCATTTTCCTCTAGATTCTTGGTATTTTCTCCAAGTCTTTTCATTATTCTTACAATCCTTTCATCTTTTCATGCATTAATCATTGAAAAACACAAGGATTTGGGTAAGATTTTGCTCTCTCTCTCTCTCTCTCTCTCCTAAATATGAATTTCACTCGTCTTCTTCTCAATTTTTGTAAATTTCCTCTTACAATGGCACCAAAGAAGATGATGGCTCGAAAACTGACTAATGAACTCCGTTCGCAAGTTTCCAGTGAAGTTAAGTGCGATTTAGCGGTGATCTGCCGCTCTCCCTTCCCAATCTATTCGGAAGAAGAAGGTATGCATTTTCAAGACTTTAGGACTAGAGAAATAGTCACTCCTAGGTATTTTGATTTTGAAGTGTTAGAAAACATAGTGGTGAAGCTGAAAATTGAGCGACTAGCTACAAACATAAGTTGGAATAGGTTCATCCGGTATGACGTGCCTATCCATCATATGATGACCATTGAGTTTTTCACTACTGTCCGATATAACCCTAAAATGGACGTTTTCTGGTTTAGGTTATTCGGTATTGTTTACAAATTGGATTATACTATCATACGTAATCTTTTTGATTTACAAAATACAAAAATTTTAGATGATCACACTGATTTTAATGTGGATTCCTATTGGAAAACTCTAATGGGGGAAGAAAATTTTGACTCTAGGAATGCACTGAATTCTTTAATACATAGTGTCGAACATTTGCTCTTGCATAAATTTATGTGCTTAATTGTGTTCAATAAAACTAAAAGTAGCAAATGTTCGGCCAAAGAACTTTTTTTTTTATAGTCCATGGATCGAAAAGTTAAAATCAACACACCTTTTAAAATTTTTTGATCAATAGTAAGTGTTGTCGATAAAAAGAGTTCATATTTTGGAATGTCGTATGTTGTTGCTGCTTTAGCTCAGTATTATAACCTTAATGTGGAAGAGGTGCATACAACTCAACACGATATGTTTGACATATCGTATTTGAGACGTTTTGAGATTTTGGAGTTCCATTCTATGGAACTTCGAAATCCTCAGACATGCACTACAGTGAGGAGCAGGAGAGGCACTAGTACAGCTGCTTCCCAACCCTCCACATCCCATGCAATCCCAAAGCCATAGGCAAAAGCAAGGGAGGAGGAATCAGGTGCGCCAATGGAGATCGACCGATTTTAACAAATCCTCGACCAGATGGCTTCTAATTCTCAACAAATGACATCCCAACCAAATGAGCTCAGCACCCAAATGCAGAAAGTCCACAAAGAGCAGCGTAGCTTGAAGAAAAGGTCCCTCAACTTCTGTCAGAGGAAAAAATTTGAAGCTCCTTCACCAATACCGTCTCCATATTCATCCGAATAAGCTTTTCTTACCCTTTTACTTTTAATGTTGTTTCTCTTGTTTGTTTTCATTTCATTTCATGTTTGTTTGGCTTTATGTTATATCTTTTTTTGGTTTGTTGTCATTTTTTGTTTGGTTTCATGTCATTTATGTGTTTCAATTTTTTTTGTTTGGTTTGAGGTTATTTTCCCTTATTTGATGGTTGACTTGTCACATTTAGGACAATGTGAACTTTAAGTGTGGGGAGGTGACATTGACTTTCTCAATTGCATTGTTTGCATTTTGTTAAATAGGA
>JANQAP020003030.1:0-27948 GCA_026874005.2 Erythroxylum coriaceum | reverse complement strand
ATACGAACTTTGAGAGTGGAAAGGAAACTAAAGAGTAGGTTACATAAGAGTAGTAGCTCCACCATGAGATTATATACAAAGCCGAAAAAACCAAAAAGAAAAAGAAAAAATAAATCAAACAAGTATAACATCGTTGCGGCCATATCTTACTGCTCACGAACATCTTTGCTGCATGAAGCCTGTCATACCTATGCGTAAGCTTGAACGATTTGTCCTAGTATCAACACCCTCAAGTAATGTAGCAGTGAAGCAATGCAAGTATTGCATTACGCAGTAGTGAAGTAACGCAGTGACGCGTTATGCAGCAGTGAAGACGCAGTGACGTAGCAGTGGAGATATCACAAGAACAGAGTAATAAAAATGTAGAGAGATATGAAAGCAAACATAGATAATGCAGTAGTGGAGAGATACGAAAGTAAGCACAGATAATAAATACATGGAGAAATTGTAGGAACATAATAACAAAGTAACAAGCAAAAAAAGAAGACATAAACCTAGAGCAATAGCCAGAAAATTTATAGCAGGGTTTGATGCAGAAGAGTCGGCGCAGCGTCGAAACTGATTCTAAAAATAAAGAAAACCTGTTGTAAAATCTTACAAAAACTTTTTTTTTATGTTTTCGTAAACCTGTTGCGGTTTTATTATTTTTGGAAACAATAAATGACAACAATACTCATCCAAACAGGTTTTAATGAGATGTTTATTTTTTCATGAAAACCACAACCAAAAACGTAAAATAAAAATGGAACCAAACAAGGCCTTGGTTCTTTATTTTAAGGCTTTTTAACCATCTTTTGTTTTTATTTAAAAAAAAAAGAAGTTTGGGGCATAACGTAGAGACATACCACCCAGATTTCTATTGGTCAAATAATGCAATTACTTACATGGGATACCAAGGTCTATTTGAAGTTCAACATTACGAATCCAGTTTATGGGATTCTAAATTGGACAAGATCTTGGATAAGCTCACAGACATGGAAGAAGGGCAGAAAAAACTAGAAGAGCAAATTGATCAAGTGACGAAAATCATGCCACTTCTATTCATAACCTGGAGATTCAAGTAAGATAGCTTTCTCGTGAATTTTGTAAGAGAAGTGTGGAAGACTCTTTGAGAAATATGGAATTACAACAACGAGAGCAATATGGGGCTATCACACTTAGGAATAGGGAAGAGCTAGTAGAACTAGAGGAAGACCATACCGAATCCCAACTCATTGATGACCAAGAGATAATAAAAGTGTATGAAGAAAAGAGTGCCAACCTCCCTTCTATTCATCGATTCTAGATATAACACATGTGAAAATCGAAAAATCTCGAGTGGACGTCTATGCAAAGAACCCTACCCTTTGGATTGATGATGATGATGATACATTCAACATGAACGATGTATTTAAGAATCTGAAGGTTAGTAGCTCATTCAAGATAATTGATGTGCTTGAATCTTTTGAAGAACAAGAGGATGAAGAACAGATGGCCATAGAAATCGAGTTAGAAGAAAGCATGGAAGTCTCTATTCGGGAAGTAGAAGAAGCAGAGGAAACGAAGGTGATTAAGGAAGAAGGAGGGCAATTCACCTTCGTACAGGACAAACTGTTGGATTTGATGGAAGATTCAGGGAGTTTAATTATTCTCTATTTTAGTAACAGTTTGTTAATGAGGAGATGAAATTAATTGGTTTTCTAAACTTTATTAATATTATCCTTCTACTCATTTTGCAATTTGTAGCTTACCTACAGGCTACAAAACTGATATTGAACGAAAGGGATGGAAGTAAGTCTCTCATAATTGATCCTAGCTGAGTTTCGAAAGCAGAGCATCGAGCTATCTACGTTAAAAGAAGCGTTGTATGGAAGGAAACCCGTGGAAAATTGCTTTCTTTGATTATTTGTGTTAGAATGTTTGAATTCTGTAGTTAAGATTATTTTTGTTTCCAAATAAAATCAAGAAGGAATAAGATTTTGGGATAAAGTGGATGATTGATCAAAGAAGAAGAAGAACATGGCTAGAAGGAAGTTCTGGAAGCAATCACCGAAACTAACAAAACACTTGCAAAGTTGGTGCGTACACAACAATGCTAGAGTCACGATATCCAACGAATCCATCGATATTTCGAGTCTCAGGGCATTCAATTACCACCTCCGACACCATCACCACCTCCATCCCCTTAGGATTTCTGTCTAACCCAATTTTTCTTTTCCAAATTAGCCTTAAGTTCTATTTTGTTTCTATTTTTATTTTTATTTCTATTTTTATTGTTATTTTTGTTTGTTCTTTGTTACTTTAATTTTTGTCTTTACCCTTCATTCATGTGTTTATGTGTGTTTACTTCTCATATTAAGGACAATGTGTTGTTCAAGTATGGGGAGGGATTGTGTATTTTACTTTTGAATTTGATTTTGCATACTGTATGATAGTTATTAGGTTACATTGTGTTAAGTGTGTGAATGTGTCAATGGCTTAAATTGAGTGAAATTCATTTAATTTTAAACGTAGTTTATTAGGTTGTGAATGATCATTAGCCTGCAAAATTAGTGAATTAAGGGGTCGTTGGATAAATATACAGCCTAATTAGGACTTATTGTAAATTTAGCACCCTTTAGATTGTCACATTCATTCATAATTTGAGGTCTTTTAACTTAAGTAGCTTAACTAGTATTGTTCATCAAAATGAATAACTAAAAACAACAAGGTAGGTAATAAATAAAAATAATAAAAAAAGTTTTACTTAATAAATCACTATTTCGCTAACCTTCGGGTTATGAATAGAGCTAGTAGCCAATTGAAAATGTGATAATAGCCGAGTAACTAGATTAACACACATCAAAAATGTGTGCCTTCGCGTAAAAAGGCTATAGTAACGTTTCAACCAAGCTGTTTAGTAAAATGGCTTAGTTGAGTAACCGGATCGACATTCATCACAAATCTTTGCCTCTGAGTAAAAAGCTAAGTATGGGTTTAAATAAAGTTTTTTTTAAATGTGTGTTTTCTTAATAAAAAACTACCGGACGTGTAATAAGTTTGAATTTTCATAAAAATGTACTTAGAATGAGTTACAAAGTCTAAGGGACCAAAAATTTATTAATACGTGTGTACAACTGAAAAGGGTAAATAAGTTAACAATTAGGTCTCAATTAAGTTGAATATTTAGTTCAAAGCCCCTAGACATATATTTTGCATGTTAATGATTTGACATAATTGAATGATTGTGTTCAAGATTAAATTCATTTCATAAAGATCAAAGCCATTGCCTCATTATTGCATTATGTGTGTTGTGTGTTTTTGTTTTGTTTGGTTAAGGACAAGCAAATGCTTAAGTGTGGGGATGTTGATAGTTGTCATTTGCATGATATTTTAGGGTTGAATTTGTTATTTATTTAGTGTGAATTTGAGTGGTGTGTGTGCATTTAGGGTGTAATTATGTTAGTTTGTGTGTTTTAGTGTTTTTATGGGTTAGATTAAGTCTTTGAGCTTAAATGTTATGTTTTTTAGGTGTCGTGATGCATTTGTTAGTGTTTCAGGGTAAATAGGGAAGAACGCCGAAGATCCAGGACTTTCAGCCCAAAGCCATAGGCCACAATTGTGCAAAGTAGGCCACGATCATAACAGAGAGCGTCAATTCAAGCCATGATCATGCACATTGGACCATGATCATGACAGAAAGGTTAAACAGCAGGCCACGATCGTGGCAGGTACGACCACAATCGTGCCCTACATCAGACTGATAGAAAAAGTCAATTGTCACGAGATTTTGTGGACCATTTCAACCCCGACTTGGACCTAGGGCTTCCATAGAATAAATAGAACTTGATGTGACAGCTGTAGAAGAGTTTTAGGAGAGCAGAGAGAGTCATGAAAGAGAGCATCATTCCGTCAATTCCAAGAAAAACCTAGAGAGTGATCAAGAGATTGAGGAAGGAGACAAAGGAAGAGAGACACGGAGATAAGTTTGACGTAAAGTACTTCCCGGAACAGGTAGTTTCCCACAGTTGCTCCCTCCGAGATCTGCTCCGATAGTATTTCTTATTTTTATTTCAATTTTATGGATGTATGAAAATGGGATATTCATTGGAAATAGTGTTGTTGAGTGTTGATCTACTGTCTATACTCACCTTCGATTTTTAAGTTCTTGAGATTAATAAAGTTTATTTGATTGTGTTTCTTTCGAATTAATTGTGATTCAAATTCGATTTTTAATAACTTGGTGATAAACTCAGAGGGTGAGCTAGGCAAAAATCATTGATTTGGGCTAACAACAGTTAGGTGAATTGATAGGTAGAGAATTGAATCAAACCGGTAGAGTTGTGTAACAAGAGATCGAGCATAGATTCCCGGTAGGTTTTTAGACAACTTAGATTTAATTTAGGTTTATCGTAATTTGAGAGATCGCAATTTCATAATTTAAATTAGGGATCATCAATTAGGTTTAAGAATTATGACAAGAGAGAGAGTAATTCTCCTATTAAGTTGAAAATTACATAATTGGTTAGATTTTCTTTAGTTTCGAGTTAAATCCCCGTTTCTATCACTTGACTATTTCTAGGTTGATTTCGGATTGTTATGTGAGTTGCTATTTTGTGACTTTTTTGCACTTCAAAATTTCATATTTGATTATTGATTGAATTAATTTCTGCATTAGTTAATTATTTAGAATTATTGTAGTTTAGGGTGACCTTAGATTTAGGACTAGTTAGCCTTCCTCGTGGGATCGATACCTTAGGTACTATATGAACGATTCGTGCACTTGTGGAATTTACCAAGTTTAAAAAAGTAATAAAGCTTAGCGCGTATAACCTTGCGAACATCTCACCCTTTATGGATACGGGAGTTTAGGTTTGTAGGGTGGTGGTGGTACATATGGCCTCTCTTCTTCTATCTCCTTGCTTTTCTCCTTCATTTGACTCTCCTTTTGTACACTTGGCTCCTCCAATTGCTTGCCACTCCGAAGTGTAATGACCTTGAGTTATTCCTTTCGGTTGTCTTCAGTGTTGCTTGGTAGGCTACTTGTATTTCTAGCAGAAAAAGCAGTAGCAAGTTGACCTACCTAAACCTCCAAGTTGTGGATGGAGGAAGCATGGTTCTTCAAGATTTGGTCAAATTTAGCGTCCTTGCTTATAAACATCCGTTTTTAATTTTTTTCTTACCTTTCTTTACTTTCCTCTTAGCTTGAGAACTTGGATCCCAATACTTCCATTTACTTATCCATTTTTCTCTTCAAAGACCCAAGATGGTCTTGCTGAAATCCGGGCGATCCTTATGGTTTTGTTCAGCCACTTGCATTATTTATACTTTAAGAAAAATTTGAGTGGTTTTTCCACCACAGATTATAAGTGTTAGAGTATGGATTGTTACCTAGATGTGGTTGGCCTAAGTATTACCTGTTCTATGCTACTAGCTCCTAACAAGAAGCATTCTACTATGCAATGATTGTCCTGCTCACATAACTCACAGTGGACTTGCATGGCTTTGGCTATGGATAAAGAAGCTCCTTGCATATTGTTCAACTGCTTAGTGAGGGCAGTAATCTGAGCTTGCAAGGCTGTGGCAGAATCAATTGGAATCTTGCATTTTTGTTCCTTTATGCCTTGCCTACTCCTTTCGTTTGATCACATGCAACTATTACTTTCCAGCTCCTCCAAAAGATCATAAGCTGCCTCAATGGTTTTCCTTATCAACAACCCTCTAGCAACTGCATCTATTGTCCCTCTTATAGTCTAATTCACACTATTATAGATATCTATAGTAAGAACTCCCTTGGAAGGTTATGATGTGGGTAGCTTCTTTGCAACTCTTTGAACCTCTCCCAAGCTTCATATAATGACTCCCCATTATGTTGCTAAAAGTTTGTAATTTCCTTGATGATCCGTGTAGTCTTTGTTAATGGGAAGTACTTGGTAAGGAAGTCTTGGGCTACTTGCTCACATGTAGTAATCTGAGATGCACTAAGTGAGTTGTACCATGCCTTGGCACTAAGTGAATGGAAATAATCTGAGCCTCACAACATCATCAAACATCTCTTAGAATCTAAAAGTGTCATATATTTCCGAAAAGTTTGCTAGGTGGGCATTGGAATCTTCAGTTGATAACCCATAGAATTGAACAATGTTCTAGAGTATGTTTAGGAGTGTCAGCTTGATTTCAAAATTGTTTTTTGTGACCGCAAGCCTTGCAACTCCTTGTGGAATAAATCCGGGCCTTATAAAATCCATCAATGTTCTCTTGGCCCCTTATTGTTCTCCTTCTTCCTCCATATTTGTTTGAAGATTTTCTTGGCACTTTGCTTTCCTTAACCTCCTCTCCTGTCTCGTAATATCAAAAAATTCTTCTTTAAAAGTTTCGTCGGACCTTTTAGTGCTCCTTATGTTCATGCACTTGCAAATACACAAAGAAAAGTATCAAACACTCTCAAATGAAAGTTACTTAAACTAAAAATATACTAAACAAAAAATCCCTAACAACGGCGTCAAAAACTTGTTGATTGCAAAACCAATTCACTAGTTTTACATTCAAAATTGCAAGTATATGGGGTGCAAGTTATAGTAAAGAAAGTGTTTCGATCCCTCAGAGATTGTGTTTAGACACTACTTAATTTAGGCCACTTCATTTGAAAACCAATTTTAATGAATATAAAATGAAAAATTTAACTAAATCAAACAACTAACAATGAACAAATGATAAAGCAAAAGTGCAGAAACTTAGAATTCAAGATTTAATAATTAGAGATCACTTTTTCCCTATCTTGTCTCCCTCCTACCTTGTTAATTGAATTGTGCCTCACCTACGATGTCCTAATGTATTAACTACCCTCTCTTAAGGTGTAATTAATATCCTTAGCCAAATTAAATGGAAATGATTAAGCAATCTCTCAATCTACAGAATCAGTCCACCAATTCAACTAGTTATGAAGTTATCCTATAGGTAATAAACTAATTAGCCAAGATCTCTCTTTAACTAATCAATTAACTTGATGAATGTAGGTTTATAAAGTGTCAATTCTCATTGTACAACCCTACACAATTTATCTAACTCAATTTCTCAATATATTGCAAGGTATGAGCTCAACATTCATCAAAAGCATCATTCATTCAAATTAACAAACTGGGAGTTCAACAAGTGGTTCAAAACTAATCTCTACAAATAACTCAGCCACTTATAATGTCATTAACATCCCCAACAACTAGAAAACCCATAATAAATATGCTAGAAGAGAAAAATGAAATAAGAACTAAATAAACCAAGCTCCTCCTCTTCTTTTCCCAAATCTGGAAAATCTGGAGTTAGTGTGTTCTTTGCCCAATTTGGAATAAAAATCTTGATTCTCTACTTCTTTTTAGGCTCTAAACCCATTTTGTAGCTCAAAGAGGCAAGTTCTCATGACAACTCTTCGACCCTAGGGATTTTTGCCCTTATATAGTCACAAGAACCTAAAAATAAGTGAAACCTGCGTGTCTCTTCAGGTTAGGGATCCTACAATCTTGGGAATTAGTATGAATCCCACAATCATGGGTTCTTATCTTACAACTCCTCCACTTCTCTTTTCCTCTCTTGGTCCTAGCTCAATCACAAAGGTGGCCACCCTTCATTCCTACACCAAAATGATCAATTCTTACCCTAAATTAACATCAAACATAAAATAACAACCATGTAGATCAAACTAAACAAAAACATAAGTGCTTTCATAAATCAACCGTTGTCCCAATCGTTAGGGCCGACAGAACCAGTGGAAGTGAGTTTTAATGTGGAATACATAGCTCAGATTCTTGTTGCAGCGATGCTGTAGTCACATGAAAGTTTGGAAGCGTCTAGAGGCTCAATTAAACACGTCTATAAATTGGGCACTAAGACTTTTGATGGGAGTGGAGATCCTGAGAGTGCACTCATATGTTTAGATCGGGTCATGAAGATATACAGAGTTTTCATATGCACAGATGAGTAGAGAGTTATGTCCTCCACTTTCCTCCTTGAGGACAAGGCTAAAGATTGGTGGGAAGCCATTGAGAGATGACATCCGGATGGGGTATCTTAGACAGAATTTCAGAGAGAGTTCACAGATAGATTCTACCCACATAGTTAAGGATGCAAGGGTAGAGGAATTTTTCCGTTTAGAGCAAGGTTCGACATCAATGATAGATTCTGAGAAGAGATTTTCAGAACTTGTCAGAAGTGTTCTATTTATTGCTGATAGTGAAGAGAAAAAATGCAAGAGGTTTACTACACGCTTAAGTCCTAGATTACGGATTCACCTATCATTGGCTTCACACACACACTATGGGGAATTAGTTGAAGCTGTAATAAAAGTGGAGAGAAATACAACAACAATTACTCAGAGTTCAAGATCAGAACAAAAGCGCAATGCACCAGTTAGTTCATCTCATGGTTCGATCAACAAAAATAAGTTAGGATAGAGGGTGGTAGGAGGTTTAGTAGAGGCGAATTGTCTAGCAAGAGATCTTTTAGGTCACCCACTAGGCCCAGAGACTCTCATGATAGTAGGACCCCAGTGCTAGAGTGTGTTACATGTGGAAAAAGACATTTAGGTAAGTGTCGGATGAATATGACAGGTTGCTTCCATTGTGGTCAGGAGGGTCATTTCATCAGAGATTGTTTGTAGTTAGTCACCACAGAGAAGTCGGTGGCTAGATCTTCAGCACCTCCACAAACTAGAGGGGGTTATAGATAAAGCAGTCGAGGTTATCAGACTAGAGGGTCAGGTTTTACTGGAACTGGCAGAGGTTATGGGGGTAGGGGAGTAGCCCCTACAAGACAAATAGGTAGACCTCGTATATAAGCCCTTGTTCCAAAATGGTTTGGTATGCCCTTTCCTATGGTGTCTGTTCTGTGCTAGCTACGTCATGACAAGAAGAAAGGGTGTGAACATTACCTTATTCTATAACGAGTTGGATGAGATAGCAGGCTAAGGCGAGTAGAGGAGCAGACTCTAGTTTTAGTGCACGTGTGGAAGGAAACTTACAGTCACTCAGTAAGAGGCCGATGCCACACCAGAGGTGGTCACTAGTATGATTATTGTTTTGATCATGATGCATATGCTTTAATAGATCCTAGTACTACACATTCTTTCATGTCTATAGATTTTTCTGCAAAATTGAGTGTTGAGCCTCAGTTATTACATGTTGGGGTAGTAGTTTCCATTCTAGCTGGGAACTTACTATTTACTGAAAGAGTGTTTGTATATAGCAAAATTCTAATTGGAGGTAAGGAATTCCCAATAAACCTTATCATATTGGATATCTGAGATTTTAATGTTATTCTCATAATGGATTGGTTATCCACACATCGTGCGGTGGTGGATTGTTTTCGCAAGGAGGTTAGGCTGAGTCAATTAAGGAAACCAGAGGTGATATTTCGTGGGTTACAGAAAGTTCTTTCCACTAGTATTGTGACTGCTATGGTAGCTAATAGAATGCTCTGTAAAGGATGCCAGGGATATCTGGCTTATATGATTGAGCAGAATAATAATGAGATTCAACTTAGAGATATTCTGATGGTCAAGGATTTTCCCGACATATTTCTAGAGGATCTTCCAAGATTACCCCCAGATAGGGTAATAGAGTTTGAGATAGATATACCACCATAAACTTAACTGATTTTAATTAATCCGTATAGAATGGCTCCAGCGAAGTTAAAGGAATTGAAATTGTAAATGGAGGAATTGTTAGAAAAGGGTTTTGTGAGACCCAACACTTCTCCATGGGGGGCTCCAGTCTTATTCGTTAAAAAGAAGGATGGGAGTTTAAGGTTGTGTATCGACTATAGACAACTAAATAAAGTGACAGTTCGCAACCAATATCCATTCTTAAGGATTAATGATTTGTTCGAACAACTATAGGAATCCAAGATGTATTCAAAGATTGATCTAAGATTAGGTTATCATCATTTGAAAGTCCGCAGCAAAGTTGTTCCGAAAACTACCTTTAGGAAGAGGTACAGACATTATGAATTTTTAGTTATACCCTTTTGATTAATGAATGCACCAGCTGCTTTTATGGATTTGATGAATAGGGTGTTTCGGGAGTACCTAGATAAGTTTGTGATAATGTTTATTGATGACATATTGGTGTACTTAAGAAGTCAGAAGGACCATGTAGAACACCTTCAGATTGTACTTAACCTTACAAAAGCACCAGTTATACGTTAAATTCAGTAAGTTCTAGTTTTTGTTTAATAAGGTTACTTTCTTAGGTCATGTCATTTCTGTTGAGGGACTTAGTGTGGATCCCCAAAAGATTGAAGTTGTTACTAATTAGAGACCTCCCACCACTGTGACGGAAATTAAGAGCTTTCTTAGATTGGCAGGCTATTATAGGAAATTCATTGAAGGATTTTCCAAAATAGCAAGTCCACTGACCAAGTTGATGCGAAAAGAGGAGAAATTTGAGTGGTCAGATGCTTGTCAATAAAGTTTTGATGAATTGAAAGAAATGTTGACAATAGCTCCTATACTCATATCACCAACGAGGATTGATGAATTTGTAATGTATAGTGATGCCTCGAGATAAAGGATTAAGGTGTGTACTTATGCAGAATGATAAGGTTGTAGTCTATGCTTGTAGACAATTAAAGAAGCATGAACAGAACTACCCTACCCATGATTTAGAATTGGAGTTGAGAATATGGAGACATTATTTGTATGGTGTTCCCTGTAGGATTTTCACTAATCATAAGAGTCTGCAATATTTGTTTACTCAGAAAGAACTGAATATGAGGCAAAGGTTGTGGTTAGAGTTAATAAAAGATTATGATTGTACGATAGAGTACCATCCTGGAAAAGCTAATGTAGTGGTAGATGCCTTAAGTAGGAGACATACCAGTTCGATAGCACAACTGAAGGTGATATATCTTCCACTTCTAATGGAAATGAGGTCTTTAGGAATGAAATTGGATGTGACAGATTCAGCAGCATTAGTTGCTACCTTTCACGTTCATCCCATCTTGGTGGATTAGATTAGAGAAAGATAGAAACAAGATCCACAGTTGATAAAATTGAAGACAGAAGTTGAGACTGGGCAGAAAATGGATCTTACTATCAAAGAAGATAGTATAGTGGTCAGAGGGCAACGATTATGTGTGCCGGATGTAGAAGAATTAAAGAAAGAGATCTTAGAGGAAGCTCACTCCTCAACTTACGGTATGCATCCAGATAGCACAAAAATGTACTATAATCTCAAGGAACATTATTGGTGGAGAGGGATAAAAAAGGAAATAGCATAGTTCGTTTCTAAGTGTCTAATCTGTCAGCAAGTAAAAGAAGAACATCGAAAGCCTGCAGGATTAATGCAGTCCCTCCTTATCCCAGAATGGAAGTGGGAGAAGATTAGTATGGATTTTTTTGTAGGACTTCCACAGAGTCAGAAGGGGCACGATGCTATATGGGTGATAGTGGACAGGTTAACAAAGTCCACACATTTCCTTCCAATTGAGAATGATTATCCCTTAAACAAGTTAACTCAGTTGTATGTGGATGAGATAGTGAGACTCTATGGTACGTCAATGTCTATTGTCTCTGATCATGACCCTAGGTTTACATAAAGATTTTGGCCCAGCTTATAAAAAGCCTTAGGCATATGCTTGAAGTTTAACACTGTCTTTCACCCTTAGAGGGATGGTCAGTCAGAGAGAATTATTCAGACACTTAAGGATATGCTTAGGTCCTTTGTCATAGAGTTTAAGGGGAGTTGGCACGCACACCTACCATTGATAGAGTTTGCCTACAATAACAGTTATCAGGCCAGCATTGGCATGGCCCCTTATAAGGCACCTTATGGAAGAAAATGCAAAAATCCAGTATGTTGGGATGAGGTAGGTGAAAGGAAACTGATAGGTCCTGAACTTGTGCAGGTGACAATAGATAAAGTTCAGATTATTCGGGAAAGATTAAAGATAGCTCAGGATAGACAAAAAAAGCTATGCGGATAATCACCGTAGGGATCTTGCATTTGATATTGGAGATAAGGTATTTCTTAAGATTTTCCCTTGGAAAGGAATAATGAGATTTAGGAAACAAGGTAAATTAAGTATGTGTTATATGGGACCGTATGAAGTTACGGAAAGGATTGGATCAGTGGCGTATCAATTGAAGTTATCAAATGAACTTGCAAGGATTCACAATATTTTCCATGTGTCTATGCTTCGCAAATATCCAACTGATCCATCTCATGTAATCATAGAGCAACCAGTGAATTTAAAGGAAGATTAGACTTTGGAAGAAGAACTTATGCAAATTCTTGACCGCAGAGACCAAGTTATGCATAATAAGATTACTCCTTTAGTTAAAGTGTTGTAGAGGAATCACGCAGTAGAAGAAGCTACATAGGAGCCCGAGCACCAAATGCAGGCATTATATCCCCATTTATTTTGAACATGTCATTGTACGTTTAGTTAAATTTCGAGGAAGAAATTTTTTGTAAGGATGGGTGATTATAAAACCCCAAACTTTTCTTTTCACATGTCTATAAAATTTCATTTCGGGTGAATGATGTTTTTAAGCTAATTTAAATTTTATTTTCACTAAAAGGTGAATTAGGAACCCAACCCTGAATGACAAGTATTAAAGTCAAATGATAGACAAAAAATATTGGAGTTGAATGGTATGGAAATGAGCCAAAAAAAATTTAATCAGACGGATTTATGATAGATCAAGATTGACTTTATTTTAAATTATTGTGGAGTAAATTTGAAGAATTCTTGAATTGAAACATAAGAACATTAGAATCAGTCATAGTTACGGATACTTAAAGTAAATCAATCCAATTTATATGTTGATATATTTAGGTGTAACATGTTATTAAGTGGACATGAAATTTCTACTGAAATTGGACAGATTTTTCTTAAGCCACTTAATTATTTTGGACAAAAAATAATACATGTACATGTGAATAGGCCTTAAGTGGTAGTTGTCACTTACATGAAGAAGTTCTTATTATTTTGGAACAAGAATACATGAAAACCTTGTGCTGTCATGTTTATGAAGGAGAAGATGTGAGGGACATAAAATTTGTTACAAGTGAGACCAATATATGGTATAGACGTATGCCATTTTGGTGAGACAAAAATGAAAACAACTTGTTATATGTAGGAGACAAGTATTGTTGTGGATGATACAAGGGATTAACGGCTTAATTAAACAAAGATAGTAAGGGATAAAATAATGGACAACTATTGGATGTTAAGCTTGCAACGTGTTGGATAGCTTCCAACAATGTGTAACTTAAACAAGAATGATGAAGGAGCTTTTCCACCTTCATTCCACCGAAACTTTAGCTCTCTTTTGGACTAGAATTGATGATGAAAAGTTGCAGCTGCTCTCTTCACACATAGGTATTCCAAATTTCTACCTTTAGGAAATAAATTCAGTATGGTGTTTAAGCTAGAAACCGTGGACATCTTCATCAACGCAAGTTGTTTGTAGAAAAAGAATGGACTGCACACTACCATCTGATTTTAGGTATGTTAAACCACTCTTTTCCATCTTCTTTAGCTAGTCACATGAATGCTTAAGCTAGAAACATAAATTTCCTTATGAATTGCGTGAATGTTTGAGTATGATTTGAAGAAAGTGCTAAGTTTTCCTAACTATGTTTAGTGAAATTCTGTATTAGGATTCTCAGTTTCCTTGAACAGTCTTAGTGTTTTGGCCATAACTTAGTCTACATAACTTAAAATTGAGTGATTCTAACTGTAAATGAAACCTAAGACATAGTAATAAAAATATCTAGAAGAGAATTAAACCTATTTCTAGCTGAATGACATTGAAAATGAGATTGATTATGGTAACCTGATACTGTCCTTGTGTTGAAGTTGCTTGTGAGGTTTTTGTACATGTTTCATAATTTAGAAGTTGAAATGGAATGATTTTTGATGATATGAAAACGAGAGACATAGGGGAACAAATTTATAGAAGACCTCGAAAACTAATTTGAACATTTGATATGTGAGAATTAAGGAACAAGTGGAGGCATGGTTAAATGAATAGAAAAACAGCATGGTAAATGGAGAGGAAAACATCATGTATATCCATGTCTTATGTATGTTATTCAATGGATATTAATTGGAAGCATGTAGATTCTATATATGTGGCTTAATAGCTATTCAATGGCAGCATGTATATTGTACATAGTTTAGTGGTTCAATGTAAACAATGGGTATATACTATGTACATTATTTAAATGGAAAGAAGACAACATGTATAAATCATGGAAGTTGTTTAATGGTTGTTTAATGTTTGAGTGAAAAGAAAACAAAATTTTAATCTTAAAAATGCTAAGATTTTGGCTAAACCCTTTTTCATAAAATTTGTAAAATAAGGTGGCAAGTTATGGATGTACTTGACAGGTTTTAGGAACCCTTCAGGGGTCTCCCTCATAGCTGAGTAAGACAATGAAGTTTTCTCGTCACCTTAGGCTCAGGGACTAAGAAAGGAAAAGTACCAAACACATGAGGGTGGTTTACGATAAACAACAAATAGTGAGTGTGTGTTTAAATTGATTTTGTAAAGATGGTTTTTACCTTACTATGAAAAGTATGTTTATGAATAATTCCATTAGTGCTACTACTTAAATTTAAAGGTTAATCTTCATGAGATTTACAAATGCTTTGATTTAACATTGAATTGAGTTTTGAATGCACTTGGAAACTAATGAGATGTACACACACTTTGAATTGACATTTGATTGTTGTTAATTTCATGATATTTAGGGTTTAATTTGTTATGTATTTAGTGTGAAATTGAGTGTTGAGTGTGTGTTTAGTGTGTTAATTGTGTTAGTTTATGTGTTTAAGTGTTTTTACGGGTTAGATTAAGTTTTTGAGCTTAAATGTTATATTTTTTAGGTACCGTGATGCGTTTGTTAGTGTTTCTGGGTAAACAGGGAAGAACAGAGAAGATTCGAAGAGTTTTAGGCCAAAGACCTATCCCATGATCATGGCACAGTAGGCCACGGTCGTGACAGAGAAGGATAAGCCAGCAGTAGCTAGGCCACGATCATACACATGGGGCACGATCGTGATAGAAAGTCTCCAAGTCAGGCCATGATTGTACACATTGGGCCACGATCGTGACAGAAAGGTTAAGACGCTGGCCATGATCTTGGCAAGCAGGGCCACGATCGTGACCTACTTTGGGCTGACAGAAAAACTCAAATTTCTCAAGATTTTGTGGACCGTTTTGACTCTGACTTTGACCTAGAGCCTCAAAAATATAAATAAAACATTACAAGTCAAAGGTAGTAGTCTTTAGAGAGCTGGAGAGTCTAAAAAAAAGAGCACTCACATGATCCAATCCTAAAAAACCTTAAGAGAAATCGAGCGATTGAGGAAGGAGACAAAGGAAGAGAGACACAGAGAAGAGCTTGACACGACGTACTTCCCGGAACAGGCGATTTCACGCAGTAGTCAACTCCACATCTTCGTTCCAGACGTATTTTCCATTTATTTCAGTTTTATTCATATATAGAATTGAAATAGGTGTTAAGAATGTATTGTGTTGAATGTTCAGATTGTGTCTATACTCACCTTTGGGGTTTTAGTTCTTAAGATTAATAAAGTTTATTTGATTGTGTTTTCTTTCAATTTAATTGTGATTCAAATTTTGTTCTTAATAACTGGGCAATAAATTGACAGGGTGAGCCGAGGAAACATAATCAATTTTTTCTATTGAGAGTTAGGTGAATTGATAGGTTAAGAATTGAATCAAACCGATAAAGTCGTGTAATGAGAGATCGAGCATAGATTCTCTGTAGGTTAATAGGCAATTTAGAACTAATTTAGGTTTTGGGCCAATCGCGAATCGAGAAATCGTGCTTCCATAATTTAAATTAGGGACCATCAATTACGGTTAAGAATTATAACTCGAGAGAGAGTAATTCTCCATAGGACCGTCTAGACCCGTTAAATCGAGAATTACATAATTGACTAAATTTCATTAATTTCGAATTAAATCCCCTTTTCTCTCACTCAGTAGTTTCTAGGTAGGTTGGTATTGGTTTTGTGTGAGTTGTTATCTTATTTAGATTTCTGCAACTCAATTCTTGAATTAATTGTTGACTGATTTATTTCTATGTTAGTTATTTTGATTTGAATCATTGCAATTTTAGGATGACCTTAGATTTTAGGACTAGATTAGGCTTCCTAGTGGATTGACACCTTAGGTACTACGTGAACGACCCATACGCTTGCGAAATTTACCAAGGTTATAAATAATAAAACTTAACGCGTGTAACCTTGCGAACAAGTTTTTGACGTCGTTGTCGGGAGGTGATTAGTTTAGTTTTTTAGTCTAAAGCTTTCACTTTCATTTGTTTTTTTAAAAGAAATTTAGGGCATAACGTAAAGACACACTAAGATATCTTAGAATGAGAATTAAGACATTTGAAGAGCTAGATGCCAGGGAGAAATGGAAAGAACAATAATGGAAAATATATATTATAGGGAGAAAGGAAATTTTGAGAATTACAATAAGTCATAGTATGGTTGGATAAATAATGATCCTTATTAGACCATGTACACTTCGGGGTGGCAGAACCACCCAGATTTCTATTGATCAAACAATGCAAGTACATACATGGGACACCAAGGTCTATTTGAAGTTCAACATGATGAATCCAATTCATGGGATTCTAAATTAGACAAGATCTTGGATAGCTCACAGACATGGAAGAAGGGCAGAAGAGACTAGAAAAGCAAATTGATCAAGTGACAGAAAATCATGCCGCTTTTATTCATAACCTGGAGATTCGAGTAAGACAGCTTTCCCGTGAATTTTGTAAGAGAAGTGTGGAAGACTCTCTGAGAAATATGGAATTACATCAACGAGAGCAATATAGGGCTATCACACTTAGGAATGGGGAAGAGTTAGCAGAACCAGAGGAAGACCATGCCGAACCCCAACTTATTGACGACCAAGAGATGATAAAAGTGTATGAAGAAAAGAGTGCCAAACCTCCCTTCTATTCACAAGTTCTGGATATACCACATGTGAAAATTGAAAAATCTCGGGCAGACGTCCATACAAAGAACCCTACCCTTTGGATTGATGATGATGATGAGACATTCAACATGAACGATTCAACATGAACGATGTATTTAAGAATCTGAAGGTTAATAGCTCATTCAGGATAATTGATGCGTTAGAATCTTTTGGAGAACAAGAGGACGAAGAACAGATGACCATAGACATCGAGTTTGAAGAAAGCATGGAAGTTTTTATTTGAGAAGAAGAAGAAGCAGAGGAAATGAAGGTGATTAAGGAAGAAGGAGAGCAATTCACCTTCATACTGGACAAACTGTAGGATTCAATGGAAGATTCGAAGAGTTTCATTATTCCCTATTTTATTGACAGTTTGTTAATAAGAAGGACATTGATGAAATTAATTGGTTTTCTCAACTTTATTAATATTGTCCTTCTACTCATTTTGCAATTTATAGCTTACTTACAGGCTACAAAACTTATATTGAACGAAAGGGTGGAAGCAAGCCGCTCATAATTGATCCTGGCTAAGTTTCCAAAGAAGAACATCGAGCTATTGACGTTAAAAGAAGCACTACATGGGAGGCAACCTATGAAAATTTGCTTTCTTTGATTATTTGTGTTAGAACGTTTGAATTCCATAGTTAGGATTATTTTTTTTCAAATAAAATTAAGAAGGAATAAGATTTCGGGATAAAGTGGATGATTGATCAATGAAGAAGAAGAACATGACTAGAAGGAAGTTCTAGATGCAATCACCGAAAGCAACAGAACACTTGCGGAGATGGCGCACACTCAATAATGCTAGAGCTGAGATATCTGACGTATCCATCAGTATTTCCAGTCTCAAGGCGTTCAGTTACCACCTCCGACACCATCACCACCTCCATCCCCTTAGGATTTCTGTCTAACCCAATTTTTCTTTTCCAAATTAGCCTTCAGTTTTATTTTGTTTTTGTTTTTTATTTTTATTTTTATTTCTATTTTATTGTTAATTTTTTCTGTTCCTTGTTACTTTAATTTTTGTCTTTACCTTTCATTCATGTGTTTGTGTGTGCTTCCTTCTCACATTGAGGATAATGTGTTGTTCAAGTGTGGGGAGGGAATGTGTGTTTTACTTTTGAATGTGATTTTGCATACTGTATGATAGTTATTAGGTTACATTGTGTGAAGTGTGTGAATGTATCAATGGCTTAAATTGAGTGAAATTCATTTAATTTTGGACATAGTCTATTAGGTTGTGAACGATCATTAGCCTACGAAATTAGTGAATTAGGGGGCCTTTGGATAAATATACAGTCTAATTAGGACTTAGTGTAAATTTAGCACCTTCTAGATTGTCACATTCATTCATAATTTGAGATCTTTTAACTTAACTAGCTTACCTAGTATTTTTCATGAAAACGAATAGCTAAAAGCAACAAGGTAGGCAATAAAAAAATAACTATAAAAGTTTTGCTTAATATATCACTATTATGCTAACCTTCGGGTTATGAATAGAGCTAGTAGCCAGTTAAAAATGTGATAATAGTTGAGTAACTAGATCGACATGCATTACAAATGTGTGTCTTCGTGAAAAAAAGGCTATAATGACGTTTCAACCAAGCTGTTAGTAAAATGACTTAGTTGAGTAACCAGATCGACATTCATCACAAATGTTTGCCTCCAAGTAAAAGACTAAAGGATTGAAAATTTATTAATGCGTGTGTACAATTGAAAAGGGTAAATAAGTTAACAATTAAGTCTCGATTAAGTTGTATATTTAATTCAAAGCCCCTAGACACATATTTTGTATGTTAATGATTTGACATAACTGAATGATTGTGTTCAAGATTAAATTCATTTCATGAAGATCAAAGCCATTGCCTCATTATTGCATTACTGTGTTGTGTTTGTTGTGTGTTGTTGTTTTGTTTGCTTAAAGACAAGCAAACGTTTAAGTGTGGGGATGTTGATAGTTGTCAATTGCATGATGTTTTAAGGTTTAATTTGTTATGTATTTAGTGTGAAATTGAGTGTTTAGTGTGTGTTTAGTGTGTTAATTGTGTTATTTTATGTGTTTAAGTGTTTTTATGGGTTAGATTAAGTCTTTGAGCTTAAATGTTATATTTTTGAGGTACCGTAATGCATTTGTTAGTATTTTAGGGTAAACGAAGAAGATTCGAAGAGTTTTGGCCAAAGACCTATCCCACCATCGTGGCACAGTAGGCCATGATCGTGACAGAGAAGGACAATCCAGCAATAGCCAGGCCACGATCGTGCACATGGGGAATGATCATGACAGAAATTTAGGCCACGATTGTGCACACTGGGCCACGATCTTGAAAAAAAGGTTAAGGCGCTAGCCACGATCGTGGCCTGCGTTGGGCTGACAGAAAAACTCAAGTTTTACAAGATATTATGGACTGTTTTGACCCCAACTTTGACCTAGAGCCTCAAAAGTATAAATAGAACATTACAAGTTAAAGGTAGCAGTCTTTAGAGAGCTGGAGAGTCTGAAAAAGAGAGCACTAATGTGAACCAATCCCAAAAAAACCTAGAGAGAAATCGAGCGATTGAGGAAGGAGACAAAGGAAGAGAGACACAGAGAAGATCATGACATACTTCCTGGAACAGGTAGTTTCTCACTGTCACCGACTCCATATCATTGTTCCCAACTTATTTTCCATTTATTTCAGTTTTATTCATATATAGAATTGAAATAGGTGTTGAGAATGTATTATGTTGAATGTTGAGATTATATCTATACTCACCTTTAGGTTTTTAGTTCTTGAGATTAATAAAGTTTATTTGAATGTGTTTTCTCTCAATTTAATTATGATTTAAATTTTGTTCTTAATAACTGGGCAATAAACTGAGAGGGTAAGCTGAGGGAACATGATCAATTTGGGCTAACGAGAGTTAGGTGAATTAATAGGTTAGGAATTGAATCAAACTAGTAGAGTCGTGTAACGAGAGATCGAGCATAGATTCCTAATAGGTTAATAGACAATTTAGAACTAACTTAAGTTTTAGGTCAATCGCGAATCGAGAGATCGCAATGCCATAATTTAAATTAGGGACTATCAATTAGGGTTAAGAATTATAACTCGAGAGAGAGTAATTCTCCCTAGGACCATCTAGACCCATTAAGTCTAGAATTGCATAATTGACTAGATTTCTTTAATTTCAAATTAAACCCCGCTTTCTCTCACTTGGTAGTTTTTAGGTAGGTTGGTATTGGTTTTGTGTGAGTTGTTATCTTATTTAGATTTCTGCAACTTAATTTTTGAATTAATTGCTGATTGATTTATTTCTATTTGAATCATTGCAATTTTAGGACAACCTTAGATTTTAGGACTAGATTAGGCTTCCTCGTGGGTTTGATACCTTAGCTACTATGTGAATCACCCATGCACTTGCGAAATTTACCAAGATTATAAATAGTAAAACTTAGCGCGTGTAACCTTGCGAACAACATTGCATTGAAATTTGCATATGCTTTGAATTATCATAGAAATGGATTTTGAATATGTTTTTAATTAGTATTGAAATGAGGTGCACCTGTGTATTAATTATGGTTTAGCCTATGGTACGTCGTTAGGTCTTTATACATATGATTATATCAATCAGAGTACGTCCTAACGTGAATGGCGATGTTTGGGGGGGCATCTGTCACTAATATGGGTGGTGTTGTGTCTGTTAGTATATCCTGTGAGTTGCCCTCTGCATGTGTGGAGTATATATTATACTAGCACTGTTATGAATAAGCAATGCAGAACCAACTTCATAACAATTGATATATAGAGGTTAACCAGGCATGGATAAGTAATGCAGAACTAGCTCTATGGCCTTACACCTAAAAGTACCATATGGCAAAGAAAATTAGTGATAGGCTATGCTTAAAAAGAAAGTTCATCGAAGTATCGATTGCCATCGATGTATACTTTACAAGAAAAGTGGAACTTGATCTTAGAAAAATATATATGTTTTGTTTTACATATGCATTGATCTTATGAAAAGAAAGGAATATGTTTTGGAAGATCATTGGTTATTAATTGAAAAGAAAAGAAATTGTCTTCTTTTATGGAGGTTAATATTTGTATAAATGTTTTTATTTGAAACCAATAATACTCACTGAGCTCGTTTAGCTCACCTTTTTTTCTGTTTTTAAATAAAACCTCTCAGGTGTACGCTCAGAGGCTTCGGTAGTAGGGACTCCACCTCATAAGTAGTCAACTTCATCAAATGCTGCTGTGTAGGCATTTTTATTTTTCCTTGTGCATATTTTTTAGAACTATTGCATATCTTTGAACATATTTTGGAAAGTACATTTGTATAAAGAATGAATGTGTACAAATGTTTTTAAATGGAATGCATGAATTTGTTTTAGCTTTTCAAAGTTTATTGATGTAACTATTTGAGACTGCATATGAGTGGATTTGAAGTCATAATTTGGAGTTGAGAAATTGATGTGATAATAAAAGTGTTTTGAACTTTTACAAGGACTTTGAAATTTTTGGGATGTCAAAATACAATCGTTATACTGCTGAAATTTTTAATAAACTAAAAAACAAAACTCCACTGTTTACATTTCTTATTGTGAATTGAAGCTTTTCCCTAACAAGGGAAATATGCTTAGTTTCACGGGAACTTTCCAGTTGACTCAGATATTAACTGAAGAGCTACCGTGGAGTGTCAGGCAAGTCGCCTAGTTATTATAGGATAGGGGCTTGTCACCTACCCCCGCTATCTTAACTGGAAAGATCGGTAGGAATAATACAAACATAACTTGGGAGGCACTTAAAAAAGAGTCAAACGTTTTACAAGGAGTTCTTAAGGTGCGTATATTTGACATGCAAGTGTTTTTATCAAGATTAGAAACTAAGAATGCCATTTTTTAAGATTCGATGATGATGATGTAGTAGATGATAATGATGTTGTAACAAACACAGCAAGCCCCACCTCCAACTATAGCCCTAGATTAGGAGAGATCAGATATATAGCTTTCAATGGTGTATTCAAGGTTCTATCCCCTTGAGTTTGATGGGACCAAACCTAGGGAGGCCGTTGATTTTCTAAATAAGGTGGAGATGTGAGGCATGAGGCTGCACTATTTTCATACCCACACTCTTCCTTACTTGGATGTAGTAACCTGGTCAAAGTTCCCAAAGAGGTTTATGGACTATTTCCTCTCCTTTGTAGTTTAATAGGCATTAAGGTAAAAGTTCCTAAATCTTCAGTAGAGAGATAAGATAGCGGATGAGTACACCATTAAATTTGTTTAGCTGAGTTGATATACCTTGAAGTTTGTTTCAGATGAGCTGAGGAAAAACAATTAATATGTACTAGGTTTGGGACCCCCCTTCTCTTCAACATAATTATAAGTTGCTAGGAGAAGTTCTCTACTCTAGTGGATATGGCCAAGTAGTTAGAAAGGATCCACATAGAGCAGGGTTCTTTATCTATTGAACAGCAAAGTAGGAAGCATTCAATAGGACCCTCTAGTTTTCAACAACACTATTAGCAACAATCAAACTTTTAACCAGGGTATGATCAAAATAGGTGCTCTTAATAGAGGGATGTTTGAGCACATTACAAGGCGAGATTTGACCATAGACATTTGGGAGGATTCAGGTTCCCACTTGGAGTCAATGGTAGTAGTAATGGATGAAGCTTCATACATAGCAATTTAGGCTCAGCATCCTCCATTTTCCATTCACGTGGCAGGGTATATTAAGGCCCATGCTATATACCAGTAGGAGGTTGCTATAAATATGGCTAGTACGGGCATCTAATTAGGTACTATTCAATAATAGGATATTAACATATCTCTTCTAGTGTGGCGTACCTTTATTTTAGCAACCACAAAAGGGAACATAGTTTGGTACCCAGTAAAGATACGGTTTTGATGGAGGTATTCAAAAAGC
The DNA here is from genome assembly GCA_026874005.2 of Erythroxylum coriaceum. Lineage (NCBI taxonomy): Eukaryota > Viridiplantae > Streptophyta > Magnoliopsida > Malpighiales > Erythroxylaceae > Erythroxylum > Erythroxylum coriaceum. The sequence goes on along the minus strand of JANQAP020003030.1, from coordinate 5,061 downwards.
AAATTTGGAGACTGTAGTAAAGGATAATCCTTTAGCTCTTAACAAGCAGGTTACGATCAAGCCAAGGTGTTCACCTTTACCCCTCAAGATGCACAACCTTCAAATACATAGTATTTGGTATTCTTCTTATCTTTGGATTAGAAGTTAAAGTTTTGATAAATCTATAAGTGGCTAACTCTTTTATATCTCCCAACTTTGTTTTGAGACTAAAAGTAGTATCGAACATGATGGAAGAATCCTTGTCCATATCCATACCTCTTAGAGATCCCATATAAGAGGATTTTATCTACTACTCGTGCCCTATGGAGGTTGATGGTACAATATTGGATGTGAATTTTATGGTGCTATCAGTTATGGATTGTGACGTAAAAATTAAGGATGAACTAGTTGTTTAGTCATTACGCCACCTTAGATTATAAAGAGAAAAAACAGTGTTTTGAATTATGGGTAATGAAGATTTTACTTTTGAGGGAGATAAAAGGACCATCCCATCCAACATAGTCTCAACATCAATGGCCAACAAGATACTTAGAAAGGGGTGTCAAAGGTTTATGGCTTCAGACAGGAATACCTCTGTAGAAATTAATAGTCTCTAAAGTATTACAGTAGTTTAGAAGTTTCCCAATGTATTTCCTGAATAGTTACCAAGGCTACCTACGAAGAGAGATATTAAGTTCTGCGTTGATCTAGTACCTAGTATAACTTTGATTTCTATACCTAAATATAGAATGGAACTGGTAGATTTAAAAGAATTAAAAGAATATTTATAGTATTTATTAGATAAGAACTTCATTAAGCCTAACAAATCACTATAGGGTGTGTTGATCGCAGGTTTACGTGTGCTAAGTTTTACTATTTTAACCTCGATAATACTGCAAGCTTACGGTTTGTTCGCGTAGTACCTAAGATATTAATCCCACGAGGAGGGTTAATCTAGTCCTAAAATCTAAGGCTGAATTAAATCGCAACAATCTAATAAATAATAAATGCAAAAAATTAATCAATCAATAATCAAATATCATAATTAAATTTCATAAATAATAACAAAATATCAAATCACGCAACCAAATCAAGAATTAACCTAGAAACTACCAATCGAGAGAAAGGGCGTTTTAATTCGAAATTAATGAAAATCTAGTCAGTTATGCAATTACTGAATTATTGGGTCTAGACAGTTCTAGGGAGGATTACTCTCTCTCGAGTTATAATATTTAAACCCTAATTAATGATCCTTAATTTAAATTATGGAATTGTGATCTCTCGACTTACAATTAACTCAAAACCTAAATTAGTTCTAAAATTGTTTAATAACCTACAGGAAACCTATGTTCGATCTCTTGTTACACAATTTTATCGGTTTGATTCAATTCTTATCTATCAAATTACCTAACTCTCGTTAGCCCAATTTGATGATATTCACTCGGCTCGCCCTCTCAGTTTATTACTGAATTATTAAGAACAGATATTGAATCACAAATAACTTAAATAAAACACAATAAATCAAACTTTATTAATCCCAAGAATCAAAATCCCGATGGTGAGTTTAAACAATAATCAACATTCAACAAAACCTATTCTTGATAATTATCTCAATTTCATACATCAATAAAACTGAAGTAAATTGGAAAATACGCTCAGAACAGATCAATGGAGGCAACGATGACAGGAAATCACCTGTTCTGGGAAGTACTTCGTGTCAAGCTTCCTCTTCGTGTCTCTCTTCTTTCGTCTCCTTGCTCAAATCACTCAATAGCTCTCTAGGGTTTCTGAATTTAGGCTGACGTAAAAGCTCTCCCAAAGACTCCTCCTTCTGTCTTATAATGTTCTATTTATATCTTGGAAGCCTTAGGGTTAATTCAGGATCAAAACGGTCTAAAAAATCTTGCAAATTTTGAGTTTTTATATCAGCCTGATGTAAGCCACGATCGTGGTCCTGCCTGCCACAATAGTGGCCAGTGCCTAACTCTTTCTATCACGATCGTGGCTAAGGTCCTGTAAACTTGTCTCTTTCTGTCACAATCGTGGCCTATTGTGCCACGATCATGGTGCCATGTTTTTGTCCCAAAACTCTTCGAAACTTCTCTGTTCTTTGCTTTTTACCCTAAAATACTAACAAACACATCAAGATACCGTAAAAATATGACATTTAAGCTCAAAGACTCATACTAACCCATAAAAACACTTAAACACATAAACTAACACAATTAAAACATAAATACACAGTAAACACTCAAATTAACATTAAATACTTAACAAATTAAACCTAAAAACATCATGCAAATCACAACTATCAACATCCTCATACTTAAACGTTTGTTTCTCCTAAAGCAAACAAAACAACAGACATACACAACACACAATGCAATAATGAGGCAATGATTTTAACTTCATGAAAAATTTAATCTTAAACACAATCCTACAAGTTATATCTAATCATTAATAAGCAAAATCTATTTCTAAGGGCTTTGAAATAAATATACAATCTAATCGAAATCAAAGTGTTAATTTATTTACCCATTTCAATCGCACACACATATTAATAATTCTTTGGTCTTGCAGACTCTGTAACTGTTCCTAAGTATATTTTCATGAAAAATCAAGCTTATTGTAAGTCCGGTAGGTTTTATTAAGGAAACACATTTTTTAATTATTATTAAACATAGACTTAGTCTTTTTACGAGGAGGCAAACGTTGGTAATAAATGTTGATCCGGTTACTTAACTAAGTCATGTTTTTATTACACAGTTTGGTTGAAATGTCATTATAGCTTTTTGAAGCAAAGGCACATATTTGTGATGTGTGTCGATCCGGTTACTCAGTTATATCACGTTTTCAACTGGCTACCAGCTTTATTCATAACCCAAAGGCCAGCGAAATAGTGACTTATTTAAAAATACTTTTTTTTCATTTATTACCTACCTTGTTGTTTAAGCTACTCATTTCCATGAAAAATACTAGTTAAGCTACTTAAGTTAAAAGGCCTCAAATTATGAATGAATATGACAACCTATAGGGTGCTAAATTTACACTAAATCCTAATTAAGCTGTATATTTATCTTAAGACTCCTAATTCACTAATTTTGCAAGCTAATGATTATTCACAACCTAATAGACTATGTTCCAAAATTAAATAAATTTCACTCCATTTAAGGCATTAACACATTCAAAAAGTTTAAAAAATGCAACCAATAACTATCATACAATAAGCATAAATCACATTCAAAAGTAAAACATATAATCCCTCCCCACACTTGAACAACACATTGTCCTCAATGTGAGAAGGGAACACACAATTACATAAAAGACAAGAAAAACATAAATTAAAGTAGACAGAAAATAAAATAAAATAACAGAAATAAAAACAAAAAAATTTGAACTGAAAGCTAATTTGAAAAAGAAAAATAAATAGGTTAGACACAAATCCTATGGAGATTGAGGTGGTGATAATATCGGAGGCGGCAATTGAATGCCCTGAGCCTCGAAATATCAGTGGATCTGACGGATATCCCGGCTCTGGCGTCTTTGTGTCTGGGCCATTTCCTCAAGGGTCTTGTTGGTTTCAGAGATTGCATCCAAAACCTTCCTCCAACCTGGTTCTTCATCTTCTTCTTTCTCGAATTCTTTACTAGTGGATTCATCTCATGCGATGTGGCGCTGAGCTCAAGCTTACCTAACTTGCCCTGATTCGAACATATGACTTCTGGCTGATATCCCTAAGTTCCATATTATGGGACTTAAGGATTTCATCCCGCTATAAGTGATGATGGTTTAAGAATTCCCGGAGATGAACAGTTAATCCCCTTCGTTCCATGCCAAAATATTCTGCAATGGCAGACACCATATACCCCATTCCTAGATTGTTACTTCTCTTGCGCAGAGTCACAATAATAGCATTCAACACAAATGTGGATGTGTAGATTAGAATAATATGGTCTATGCACCACAACATAAAAAGTTCCTTTGTGGAACACTTATTGGTTTCGGTTTTATCGAAAACTAGCTAACATATAAATTTGTGCAGTAACAAGTGTTCATAGGACCTTATAATGTTGTTATCAGCATTATTTGCATGAAATTGCTCAATTCCAGTACTGGGAAGGAAGAAAGTCTTCATGATTGTCGATGATGGAGGATTCGAAGAATCCACACATCTCACACATGATTTCGACATTTAATTCATAGGCTCGTCCTCCCAACCTAAACTACAATTCTTTTAGATTCTTAGGGTCGTATGTCAAAGAAGTGAAAATTTTCAGTGTAAGCTCCTGATAAATAGGAAATTGAAATCATATAAATTGAGCCCACTGGATCCTCTCAACTAGATTTTCTACTCGCACTCGTAACTCTAGCCTATTAAATGTGTCAAAATCAAAGTACTTAGGAAATAAAATTTGTCTAGCACGAAGGGATCGAAAATGAGTACCTTCCTCCTCAGTATAGATTCGAAAAGGCAAGCCAAAGTCTGCTATGCTATTTCTTTATCCATGTCCTGCAACTTGCTATCGTCCATATGGTTCCTGTTGGACTGATTGTTTAATACGTGGCATAATTGGGTAGAAATTTGGAAGAAATTGGAGGTTGAAAACAATTATAGAGAGATGTAAGAGTGTTTGGATGCTTAAATTATAGAGAGATAAATTAAAAATGAAAGTGAAAGTAAAAGTGAAGTTAGATTTGAATATATAGATGGTAAAAAGGATAAAATGGTAATAGTTCTTTTAAAAATTTACACCCTCCCTCTTTCTGCATAGTTGTAGGCCACGATTGTGGCCTGCGGCTTACCACCACTTCCTAATTTTCTTCTTTTGTTCTTTTTCCAATCTTTTCACTTTCACTTCTAAAGTCTTTTGTGGCCCTTTCACCTCTCTCTTCATGCTTGAACATCGTCCACATAATTCCGAATCCTATTCCTTTCCTGATTTTATTCAAAAATAAAACTAATCCTAATTACAGAATTTCAAACATTCTAACAAAATTAACAACGAAACTATTATTATTATTATTATTATTATTATTATTATTATTATTATTATTATTATTATTATTATTATTATTATTATT
>JANQAP020002973.1:0-11975 GCA_026874005.2 Erythroxylum coriaceum | reverse complement strand
AGGGTGGTTGGAAGGATTTAAGTCTGCATTAAGTAAGATAGATTGCAAGAGAAAAACACAGACGAAGTGTATCGTCTATGCTGATGTCACAACATAGAGGCAAAGGAAAATACAGACGAAGTGTATCGTCTGTGCTGATGTCACAACATAGAGGCAAGGAAAAACACAGACGAAGTGTATCGTTTGTGCTGATGTTACAACACATAGGCAAGGAAAAACACAGACGAAGTGTATCGTCTGTGCTGACGTCACAATATAGAGGCAAGGAGGAACACAGACGACACGTCATCACACAGACGACATGTCATCACACAGATGACACGTCATCACACAGACGACACGTCATCACACAAACGATACGTCAGCACACAGACGCAAGGAATCGTCTATGATAACACGTCATAAGTCAGACGATAGAAAGACAGACGATAGGTGGTCAACCCAGACAATAAAAGTCAACTACAGATGATAGAACATAGACGATAGGAGGTCAAACCCAGATGATAAAAGTCAAAGACAGACGAAAGCAAACTCAAACCATAAGCAAACTCAGACGATAGCCAAACCAAACACAGACGATACAAAGAAGAAGTTAAGCCAGTGTGAATGATCAGTCAATTGGTTGGAGTTAATCATAGAATCCACTAATTAATGGTTTCAACAAGAAGTGGTTATTAAGGATCAAGAAGTAGTTAAGGATTTAGGTTCTAGTACAAATCAAGAGACAAGATGTTAAGAAGGTTCAAGATGAAGTTTCAATTTAAGGTTTGTCCTGGTGAGGGCACTCTACCCTTGTGGGATGCTCATCCAGATGTCACTTAGGACGTTGGCCACTTGTCTCACAAGGGGTGGGGGCCCAACACCCACAAGGAAATAGTCAAAACCAAATAAACCTAACTTTGTTTAAGGTAGTGAAATATGTATTGAATGAAAGTAAATAACAAAAATTAAAGTAATCAAATAAAATTAATCAGATAATCAACTAATAATTGAGCTGCCATAATTATGTAAGGATGAATGCATAGGATTTATTTTTTTATTATTTTACTTCCCTAATGATTACTGATTCAACTATATGTCGATTCTAGATTTTCTAAGGGTTTGATTACTCTCTCTTAAGACCTAACCAATTAACCCTAATTGAATTTGAAAATTCTAAAATTGCAATCTCTCAATTCACAACTCTTTCCTTAACGTTTTCAATTAGTTTCGAAGATGTCTATCGAATAACTAAGTTCTCACATAAGATGTCTCTTCGAATGATAATCAATTTGTTAATCTTGTGACAAATTAATTCACCAATGCTCATTGCTTAAATTAATTAGATAACTTTTGACTCACTCTCTCGATTTATTGCCAAAGTATATACATACACCATTAACACAATATAGAAATCGTCTTGAATCAATAAATATTCAAGTCACAAAGTAACTTAAGTACAAACCCTAATCTAGAAATTTAGAGCATTATAAATGCAAATAAAATCTTAGAATATAGTTTACACATCAAGCTTAATAAAAATAACAAAAGGAAAGAAAGAAAAACTTGATTTGGAATTTGATCTAGAAATTTGGAAATCTTTGATGTTCTTCTTGATCCTCTTTGTTTGATCCAATTTTGCAATACGACGACTATCTTTTTCATGCCTTTCACATTCCTAAATAGTAGTTTAGGGTCTTAAAGTTATTTCTATAGTTCTCCACTTAATTTTTTTTCCAAAAATAGCCCCAAAACATCAAAAGGCAAAAGAAACTTGCGTGGTAAAAAAGACGAAATTCGTTGGAATTGCTATTTGGGAAACGCACGATCTTATGCATAGCATCACCAAAATTTCTGAAAATTGCAAATTTGTATGGCCTAAGAGACGTGCATGGGATGATACATGACCATGCATCTCTTTTGTGCTATGAATCTTCGTTTTGTGCCATGTTTTCATCCGAATTTTTCTCCTTTCTTTAATTTCTTATTGCTATACACTCATAAACACATCAAATACCTCATCAAACATATAATTAAGAGTGAAAACATGCTTTAAACCACACAAACACTTAGAATATAAACAAACACTCACATTAACACGATTCTAAGCCTACACATGCAATAATCATCTAATAAACACCTATAAACACACTCAAACACTTATCAAAATATAGTATAAACTATACCTATCAGCTCTATGGATGTGCTTTTACCCCATTTTGGTTCTTATACTTCCAACTTTTACCTAAAACCAAATATGAACCAAAATAAGTATCTTAAGCACTTTATAACTTTAATTACTAAGTATTAAAGAGTGAACATATAATCAATCAAGCATAAATAAAGTTCCCCCACCCTTTTCCACATTTCCTAAGAATAGATAGTTATAAGAAAAGAGGAATAACTTTCAAAGCCAGTGCAAGAACTAAACATTAGATGCCTTTACTTATGATCAATTAATAACCATTCCCTTTAGAAACTGAGCAATTTAAGGTAGACTTTGACCATATGTGTTTAAGAACAAGATAGATCTATAAGTACAAGCAATGACCATTCATGATCAAGACATTCCATGACTTTGCATATCATTTCATTTCTTTGCCACTAGGCTTTAAATGCATAATCATGAATAAAAGGACTTTTTAAGGTTGTAATGTGGGCAAAGGTTAAGGAGAGATTTATTTGGATAGTGTAGTGTAAAAGCCATTAAAGCTATTGCAGTAAGAAAACCATTCAATGGAATATCAAGCAAAAAATTAACATTTATTCAAAACTGGGTACCATCAGCTATGAGGAATGCAAAAACTATGTTTCATAGATTAAATTCAATCCTTTACACTGTAAACCATATAAAGCATATGGAATTAAAAGGAATCGCCCACAAGAATTGATAATAAACTATACATTGTAACCATAAGGAGTGACCCTTTAAAATAATGTCTCCCTCATTTGCATCATAATTAAATCACCCATTCTATACAACTTTAGGAGGAAAGACTAACATGAATGATTTTACAAAACAAATGAATTTCCTCCTTAATAATTTTATGTAAAAAATTTTCTATTTTTATTTTATTTTTTCTTTTCCTTTTTTATCATAAATTAAAAGAGATACATCAACAATGGAATTAATTAATCAAAGATAAAATCGCATTTCATCAATTATAACCAACCCACATATATGCACACCCCCACACTTATACTCTTGTGTATCCACAAACATCAATAATAAAAAATGATCCATTAGCATTAAGGCTTGAGTGAGACATTTGGTTAGGTTAAGGGCTTTGTAATGTGGTTATCACAATAAGAAGAGGCTAATAAAGATCAAATGGGCTTAATAAAAGGAAAAATCATATCAATAGTAGGCTATTTGGCTAATGTAGCTTGCAAATAAAGAATTCCTATGTCATTTCATGTTAATATGTGATAAAAATTTAGTATCGAATAGAAAATCAAAGCAAAGTTAGGATGTATATGTCATGAAGGTCACATATGAACAAAAGACAATGAGATTGATATGTATGTTTCAGCCTATAAAGGCTCAAAATCTCACTGGCTTATGTCTACCACTAGTTACTACTCTTCTAAAGATAATGCATATTGACTAATCACAAGAGTAAAAGTACATGCTCAACTTGCCATAGATTTTTCCAGTCAATTCACTCTCCAATTATGACTATATAAACCTAGAAGCAATAGAAAAAGAGAAAATGTTTGTTTGTTTGTTTGATCCATTTTTTTGAGATGACGACTACCTTTTTTGTGTCTTTCAAGTTCTTAAATAGTAGTCTAGGGTCCTAGGGTTATTTCTAAGGTTTCCCCACTTAATTTGGTTCCAAAAATAGCCACAAAACATTAAAAGATTGAAAAAAGTCGCTTGCCAGAAAAACTAAAATTCGCTGGAACTACTATTTAGGAAAAGTAGAGTCTTATGCATAGCATCACCAAAATTTATGAAAATTGCAAATTTGTACGGCCTAAGAGACGAGCATGGGATGATGCATGACCATGCATCTCTTATGTGCTATAAATCTTCATTTTGTGTCACGTTTTCATCTAAATTCTTCTCCTTTCTTCAATTTCTTGCTTCCATACACTCACAAACACATTAAATACCTCATGAAACATATAATTAAGAATAAAAACATGGTCTAAACCACACAAACACTTAGAATATAAATAAAAACTCACATTAACACAATAACCATCTAATAAACACCTATAAACACACTAAAACACCTATCAAAACATAGTATAAACTACACCTATTAGCTCTAAGGATTACCCTATTTTGGTGTTTATGCTTCCAATTTGGACCTAAAATCAAATACGAACCAAAATGAGTATCTTAAGAACTTTATAACGTTAATCACTAAGTATTAAAGAGTGAATATATAATCAATCAAGCATAAATCAAGTTTCCCCACACTTAGTTTTTGACCACCCTTGACCAAAAAAAAATCAAAATCACAAAACAAAACACTTCCCCCTTTTCCATATTTCCTAAGAATAGATATTTATAAGAAAAGAGGAATAACTTTCAAACCCATTGCAAGAACTAAACATTAGATGCCTTTTCTCATGACTAACCAACAACCATTCCCTTTAGAAACTAAGCAATCTAGGGGTAGACTTTGAAAATCTATGTTTAAGAATTAAGTTATGATCAAGACTTTGACAACACCATTCATGATCAAGACATCCGTGACTTTGCATATCATTTCATTTCCCCGCCATTGGGATTCACATTCATAATCATGAATAAGGGGACTTTTTAAGGTTGTAATGTGGGTAAAGGTTAAGGAGAGATGTATTTGGATAGTGTAGTGTAAAAGCCATTAAAACTATTGAAGTAAGCCAAACATTCAATAGAAGATCAAGCAAAAAATTAAAATTCACTCAAAACTAGGTACCATTAGCTATGATGAATGCAAAAACTATGTTTCATAACTTAGATTCAAACCTTTACACCATAAACCATATAAAGAATATGGAATTATAAGGAATTGCTCACAATAATTGATGATAAACTATACACTGTAACCATAAGGAGTGACCCTTTAAAATAACATCTCCCTCGTTTGCATCATAATCAAAACACCCATTCTATAAAAATTTAGGAGGAAAGACCAACATGAATGATTTTGGAAAACAAATAAATTTCCTTCATGATAATTTTATGTAAATTTTTTTTGTATTTTTCTTTTCCTTTTTTTATACACAAATTGAAAAAAGTTACATCAATAATGGAATTCATTCATTATAGATAAAATCACATTTCATTAATTATAACCAACCAACATATATGCACACCAGCACACTTATACTCTTGTGCATCCACAAACATCAACAATCACAATTGATCCATTATTATTAAGGCTTGAGTGAGACATTTGGTTAGGTTAAAGGCTTGAAAAAGTCCGTGGGGAAGGTGAACTTTTCCATTCGAACATGCACATCATGTATGATACACTTTGGATGATGAACTGATTTATCTGCCGTTTTTACCAGTGTCTTGGTGGGGGCTATCTCATCAAACCCCAGCTTCTGATATTTAAAATGCAGCATCATGTTTATACTGGCTTTCAAATCGGCAAAGGCCCTCTCTATTTTGACACCCTTAATAATGCATGGGATATAAAAATCCCCTGGATCCTTCTTCTTTTGTGGTGTCATCAATTTCTTTTCTTCCTCTAGTTCTTTTTGTTCCATCAGTGTAAGTCGTGCTTCCAGTTGTTCGATCATGTCTACCACTTCATTCAGCTCAACTTCCTTTGATTTCCTTATGGCTTTGATCTAGAATGAAATCAGGGGTTGATACTTCTTTATCTTAGGTAAATTATACCTTGCTAGCAGAGAGCCTTCCTCATTCTCTTGCACCTCTACCTTCCCTTTGTCCCTGAATGGATTTGACTTTTGTTGTTCTAAAATAGGGTAGGGGTTTCTATGTTGATGCTTTTGGGTTAAACGTAATTCTGGTTCACTTCGAAAAACATTCTTATCAACCTTATTATTGTCCTTCCCTTCATTGTCTTCAGCTTGGTGTGATTCCTTCTCAGTTGCTTGTGTAACAACCATGATTCATTCTTTTGGATTGAATTCAGTGTTAATTGGGAGGGTTCCTACATTTCGGGTCGCTATTGCTTCTGCTAATTGACCTACTTAGACCTCTAGGTTATGTATCGAGGAGGTGTGATTCTTTGTAACTTACCTTCTAGCCTCTTATGTGCATCCTCCATACCTCCAATTTTATCTAAAATTTTGTCCAATTTGGATTCCATTGAACTCGATTTATCTTACTGGAAACCTGGTGGTCCTTGAGGTCTGAACTATTCTCCATTGTTGTTTGACCAAGAGAAGTTTGGGTGATTTTTTCACCCAGGGTTGTATGTGTTGGAGTAGGGATTGTTTCCCCCTCCTCCACCGTATTGGGTTTCCATATAGTTTACTTGCTCTGATATATTATCCTTCATCAAGAAGCAATTGACTGTATCATGATCCATCTGCCCATAGAGCTCATACTTCAACCGAACAACTTTCACTGTATTTAAGGATGAAGCTTTCATGTTGTTTATCTGTTGAGTTAAATTATCAATTTTAGCCTGCATTTCTATCATTTGATTGACAGCTACAACTCCTTTTTGCTCATAGAGATTTGCAAGTTGTCTACTCCAGCTGTTCGTCCATAAATAGCTATTACTTGCCATTTCTTCTAACAACTCTTTTGCTTCATCTACCATCTTCGTCATAAGTGATCCTCCTGAAGTCGCATCAATTGTGCCTCTTGTATATGGGGTTACTCTGTTATAGAATGTTTGCAAAAGAAATTCTTTAGGTAGGTTATGGTGTGGACATTTTCTTTGTAAGTCTTTGTATCTAGAGATGTCAAACCCGGCCTGACTCGGCTTGCTTTGCTTTTGGTCTCGCCGTTACTTTCTAAATGACATCATTTTGGTAGTTTTTTCTTAAAGAAACAAATGACGGGTTAGGCCAATCAACCTATGGCTGGACCAAACCATGCGCCGACCTATCCTGGCCTACCGGGCCACAGGCCAAGCCAGGAGCTTTATAAATTGATTCCCCATAACCTTGCTAAAAGTTTGTGATCTCTTTGATAATCTTTGTAGTCTTGGTAAAGGGAAAATGCTTATCTAAGAAAGCACGAACTAATTGGTCCCAAGTGGTGACATTGTTTGAGTTGAGGGAATGGTACTAAGCTTTTGCTTTATCCCTTAAGGTAAAAGGGAAGAGTCTAATTCTTACAACATCCTCCGACATTTTCACAGATTTCAAGGAGATTGACAATATCTGCATTCATGTCTTCATTCATTAATCCATAAAATTGCATATTTTGTTGAAGCATGTTAAGGAGAGTTGGTTTGATTTCAAAGGAAGCTGCTTGCATGGGTGGCCTAGCTGCACCCTGATTGGTTATATTGAAGTCTGATCTTATGAAGTCCATAAGGGTTCTCGGTTGATGCCTTTGGTTCACTCCTCGATCTAACTTTTACTAAAACTCCTCATCCATTATTGCTTTTGTGGTTTCTTCTTCTTCTTCACGCCTAGCTCTTCTAATTGAGTGTTCTAGATGAGTGATGTCAAGCTCTATAGTTTCAGCTATGCAATTCGAGTTCCTTGTAACTCTTGTGTTCATGCAAGAGCACAAACACACACAAAAAGAATGGGAAGAACAAAAAAGAACTTAAAACTAACTAAAACGCCTTAGGCTAAGAGCACTAAACTAATCTTCACCCTCCCTCATAACAACGTCAAATACTTGATCGTGTCATTCGAGCTTTAAAATTTATAAGCCCTCTAATAATGAAAGTGCATGGGTCTCGATTGTAGTATGAGTTGTCGATCACACAAGGAGCGGGGAACTATTCTAATTCTATATTATCTAAGGCTAAGAAGATTGAATTAATAGAAATAAAGTTTCACAAGAAAAGTAAATCCGAGAAATTGATTGGCAAGAGTTGTAATTCAAAAATTAACATAAAAAAAATGAAATTTGAGCAATGTAGAAACACAATGAAAATCAATTAAGAGAAATTAACCAGTTATGAGGAAGGAGATTTTACTTATCATTAATGCTAACTTAGCCGATTATATGTCAATGGAGTGTCAGTTTTAGACTATTCTAGGGCTAATTACTCTATCTCGAGTTATAACAATTAAATCCTAAATTATAAACCCTAATCAAATTATGCAATTTGCAATCTCTCAATTGACAAATTATCCAAAACTTAATTAGATCTGAAGCACTCTAATAAACTATTGGAACATCACACGGGATCTCTCTCTACACAATTACCAATATGATTTATCACGGTTTGTATTAAATCGCCTAACTCTCATTAATCTCATTTAATAATTTTTCATTCAGTTCACCCTCTCAGTTTATTACTAAATTATGCAATAACGTAATTAAATAACAACATTCATCTAAATAACACAATCAACTAAATTATCATTAAATCAAAATAAATTCCCGACGGAGAGTTTAAAACATCATCAATATTCCAAATCCTATCATCATACTATCCATCTCAAATTTACACATGAATAAAATTTAAACAAAAAGGAAATACAATTTGGAATAGATGATGGGAGGTAGTGACATCAAAAAATCTCCTGATCTAAGAAGCATGTCAGGTCAGTTTCGTCTTCCTCTTTTTCCTCTTTCTCTCTTTAGGGTTTTCAACAGTGGCTATTGGAAAAGCTCCCTTTTCTCTACATCTTTATGTGAAGTAAATCACTTGTTATTATAGAAATCACGTAATATGTAAGAATACACAAGAAGGGGGGTTGAATTGTGATAAATTGTCTAAGATTGAAATATATAAAAAACTTCTTGATTTTTGTGAAAGATTCAGACAATTTACAAAACAACGCACTTAATTCATTTGAGTAATGCAACAGTAGAAATAGTATCTATTCTTCTAACAACATGAAATTAAAGAGATAAGGGTTAGAGAATATGACACTGTGATTTATACTGGTTCACCTTTAATTTTAGGGTTACGTCCAGTCCCCAGAGTATATCTGAGATTTCACTATCTCTTTCAACTTTTACAAATATTATTTCACAGTTCCAGAGCCTCTTCAGGTCTCTTTCACAAAGTATTCTTTATCTGCTATCTTAGCCTCTTCAGGCTATAACCTTCCCTTTTATTGAAAAGATTTTGAGTTTTCTAAACTCACGTTACAGGTTGACTTGATCTCTCTTCTTTCTTCTTTTCACTCAAGCTATTTTTTACAGTATCGTAAGTAAAGAATTGAGAGTTGAAGGTTCAGAGTTGTAAGGTTGTGTCTTGTGTATATTGTCTTTTTCTGTTGTTTATGACTATAAGTGATATTTATAGTTTAAATCTCCAACGGTCTTTTTGAAAACTGCTTGTAGAATCTTCAGAGATCAATTATTAGTTGAATCCTGTAACCAACTCCAACTAACTAACTAATTGAAGTAATAAGTTGTTCTTCAATTATAACGTCTTGATTTGTTTTGTATAATTCGTCTTATGTCTTTGTTTCGTCTAATGTCTTCGTTTCGTCTGATGACTTCGCTTCGTCTGATGACTTTGCTTAAAAATCATCTGGACATGATGATTTATGCCTCTTACATTTATATGCACACTTAACAAACTCATCTAAACAGTTCACACACTCTTCTATTACTATTATTATTTGACTTTCATCAAAATCAATAGAAGGAGTGAAGTCTCCTTGACTTAACAATCTCCCCCTTTTTGATGATAACAAATAATTATAATATTAGAAGATAAACGAGAGGATATTCAGACGAATAATTTTCGGACGAAATTTATTTATTTAGATAAATAATGCAAGATATACAATGCATAAAAAATAAGCTAAAATAAAATCTCCAAAATAAAATCTCCTCCTTCTCTTTTACTTTCTACTATTCTCTCCCTATTTGTTATTATCAAAAAGAATCATTTCAGATGCTTCAATATTTTAGAGAACATATGTTTGATATCAGTGTGGATCGTCTTGAGGTCTTCTTCTATAGTCACACGTAGAAGTGCTACTTCCTCATAAAGATCACCCACTGAGTCACTTAGTTCATCAACCTTAGTATCAATTTCTTGAATATGTTTAGCTAAGGCTTCATGTTCTTCCTTCTACTTTTGACTAGCTTCAGTCCATGTGATGAAATTCTTCAAGCACTTCGAATTATCGGTAGAGTCTTGTAGCTTTTCACTTCGTGGATGAAGATACTCAGAGGCAGTGGGTTTTCTAATTGAATCGTCTAATTAAATAATTTTAATGGAGGGTAATTGAAAAAATTTTGTTTGTGGGGGAATGTCAAGATCATCAGGGTAAGGTAGTTTCAAAATGGGTTTTATTATAAGGTGTAGGATATCTTTGATAGAAGAAATGAAACCTATGGGTTTAAAGTGAACAAGTAAGTGCACAAAGGTTTCTAAATAGAAATTGATACCTTCAATTGTAATCTTTTTGTATCTTCCTTCCGATATTTTCCCAACTACCTTGAAACTTTCATCTACGGTTGATGTGCCAAAGTTGCTTCCTAATGGTCTTAAAATGTGATGAGAAATATAGATGCCTACAAGTTGAGCTGTATGACATTCATCGTCTATATTCTTTATTGCAACTCGAATTTCTTCTTCCATGAGATCATCTTGTTGCTTCTTAGGGAATTTCTTCTTCTTGCCTTTATCTTTGTTGTCTACCAGTGTTGGACGTCTAGGTTGTACATACGGTACAATCTTTATCATTGTTCTGCTTGTCACTGGATAGATTGTGTAAGGATTTTTAGTCATCTTCAATAGATATGGTTCTGCCTTTTCATCTCACAGAATACGATACAATCTTCTGTCTTCAGGGCTAAGAAGATGTATCGTCTGATCGTTTACAGTTACAGGTTTAACTTCAATCTTAACTTTCTATTTAGGAGATTCTCTAATGATAATCGAACCTCTGTTTTGATCAGGTATTAATTCTTCTATAATCTTCATTTAAATGACTTTGAGCAATCCACTTTGTATTGTTGAACATCTTTGCTCCTTCATTTGGACATTCAGTAACCCTCACAACAGAATCTTGTGACATAATCACCGACAATCTGTCTACCACAGATACCAAGGTGTTATCTACCACCTTTGCATTTTTTCAGAAATCATATACTTCATTTGGATACACCAGTTCTCATATATTGAAGAAAATTTTCCATCCAACTGCTTTAATCTCAGGTTCAATATCCATTCGATCTTTTTTGAGAGCAGTGAAATCAACAAGTCTCCCATAGGCAAAAGATTTCGACATTCTTTTAATCTACAATATATAAACACTAAACACAGAAATGTATTTTGCTTAAAGAAGCGAGGTTAGTATATAGAAACGATTGGGAAAGATAAGAACGAAAAAGATTTGATGTAAAGAACAGAGGATTGAATCGCCTTTATTGAGAGCACTTTGAAGCAAGTTAGTTAAAAAGAAGATTCCAGAATGTAAAGTGTTGAGATTTTGAGAGATATCTTTTTATAAACACTCCTACACAAAGTTGCCATTAGTAATATCTGTGACTGATTCACAGATACTTATTAATTGATACTACCGAGTAAAAATTACCGTTACTATTCCTTGCGACGTTTCTGTTTCAATACGACGTATCGTCTGGGTTATAGAGTTTTAGACAAATGATCATTTAACATAACCATGTTCAAACTTCATCTTATCTTCTTGAATCTGTCTTCACTTAAGGGTTTGGTGAAGAAATCTGCCCATTGTTGATTCGTCTCAACAAATTGTAGATTGATAGTTCCTCTCTGTACATAGGCTCTTATAAAATGATGTCTAACTTCAATATGCTTTGCCCTTGAGTGTTGTATTGGATTCTTTGAGAGATTAATAGAACTTATGTTGGCACAAAAGATTGGAATTTGATCTTCTTGGATAGAATAGTCTTCTAATTGATACTTTATCCATAATATTTGTGAACAACAGCT
>JANQAP020002897.1:0-11979 GCA_026874005.2 Erythroxylum coriaceum | reverse complement strand
TCTTACTTTTCATTTTAATCTTATTTCCTACATGTATGCATGATATGCATGTCACTTAATGCAATCAATAAATTTAATAATGCAAACAAATAATTTAGCAATACTACACTTTATCACACACCATGTATTTCATAGTATAACATATTCTAAGCCTAGGAATCCTTAGATACCGTGGGCTCTGATACCAAAGATATTGGCCCCGGCTCTCAGCTTCTATATCGTGGCATCGACGTGCCAAAATTAGGGTATTTTTAAAATAAAAATAATTATATATAAAATTAATATCAAGATAAAAATAATTTAATTCCTTGGTGGGAGCAAAAATAAATGCACAAACAATTAAAATAAATAACCTAGAATAAATTTGACATGAAAATAAATTAAAAAAAGTCATGAAGGGACCCTTTTTAATATAAACAATTAATAATAAAATAATATAATATAATGAGAAGTTAAAAATGGGGAGTAAAACAAATAAATCAACTTATGAATTAACAAAATAAAAAGAAGAAGAGGAAGTAGCAATTGTCACGGCCGTGACTTTCCAATTCTCACGCCCGTGAGAATAAGCACGATCGCGACCTTTAATGAACAGTAGCAGAATTTGGAGATTCGTAACGATCGTGCTTAAGCACAATCGCGACTTTCTTAAGAAATTGGGATTGTCACGATCGTGCTTATGCACGATTGCGACATCCTTGTCGCACACACCCACTTTAAAACTTCATAACTTTCAATCCAGAAATCTAAAAATTACAAACTTTATATCATTGGAAAGATAAGAGAAAGATCTACAACTTTCATGAAGACAATTTTGTCAAAATTTGCTTAGATCGATCCAGTTTATTCCTTGAAGTTTCAGAACACTTTTTATCCCATTTTTTCCTTTTCTTTCTATCATCAGTCTATATATATATATATATATACTAACTATAACAAAAGACCTGAACCCAACATTCATAAACCATGCATACTTAACTCCCAAATTAACCATTTGCTTAAGAATATTTATCCAAAAGCCATTAAACAACTAACAATTCCATTCCCAACCAAAAAATATAACAATTTAACAGAAAAGAATTTGAACATGAACAGAAGAAATTCTTCAACTCTTACTGTCATTCATTTCTCAAAATAAAACAAAGTATGTACATTACTCTAATTACAAACAAAAGCCACATCAGTAGCATAATACAAAAATACAACATTAATGCTCATGCCTAATATGCTTATAAAGCTATAAAAAATGATCCAAACTAACTTAGTTACAAATGAAATATTTCTTGGAGATTTGCTGAAGTTTTTGTAAGGTTCACTGATCTGCTATTTCTTCACCTAAGAAATGGACAAGGATGAGGTGAGCTGGGAAGCTCAGTGGCTAATATGCTTATAGCTATTGGTGATGAGCCATAAACAATCAAGCACATATATATACATATATAGCACCTTAATCTGGAAATTTTAACATAACCTATCCATAATTCCAGCTCACAGAACACATAATAAAAATGCTATCATATAAATCATATCATGCATTTTTCAACCATTAAAACAAAGCATTCAATTATATATCATGCTTAACAAATCACAATGAAATGCACAAACAATATGGTTCGAAAAAATCCCATGAAACAGAATGGCGAAGCCGAAGTTTACACTATGAACAGAATGAGTCCATTTTCGGAGCTCATATGCCACAAGCGGACAGCCAGGAGAAGGCTTTTGGTCAACGTGCACATGATGAACAGAATGATATCTCTCTTACCCACATAAGCAGATTTTCTAATGGATACATATTTTATAAAATATTCAAACCAAAGGCTGTCATCAATGCTGCAGCAAATATGAATGCAGAAAAGGGATCAGAGTTTGGTCAAGTGAAGAAAGAAGAAGATGGTGTTATGATCACACAAGAGCAATACAAACGTCTTGTAGATTTGATGCAAGGAACTGGAGGATCTACAAAGGATGTTGGCACCTCTAGTAACAGCTGTGTCAATGCATTGACAGCAGCCTTCAATCCAACACCAGAATGTGCAGGTAATAGTCTGTCACCTAACAGTTGGATTCTGGATGCTGGAGCCATGGATCACATAACTTGCTCAGAAAAATTCTTCAAAGATTACAAACCTGTTGAAAACATTTTTTTCACCTATCAAATTCATTAAAACTCTTGGCCACACACGTTGGAGCAGTAGAAGTGTCAAGCACTTTCACATTGCATCATGTTTTGCTTGTTCCTTCCTTTAGTTTTAACTTGATATCAGTCAGCAAACTAACCTCAGCTTCTCCATATTATCTATTTTTCAAATCCAACCTTTGTGTTATACAGGACCTTGTCCTTCAGGACTGGAAGACCCTTGGACAAACTCAACAACACAATGGTCTCTACTTCCTCACCAAACCAAGACTGTCAATCCCTACTATTGCAACGTCAGTTTCAACATCAAATAACTGGCATCTTAGACTTGGATGCTCCTCAATTTCTAGAATCAAAAGACTAAAGGAGTATGAAAATTCCATTTCTATTCCAAGCTTTGAAACGTGTGATGTTTGCCATTATGCTAAGCACAAGCAACTTGTTTTTCCTTTGAGTAAAAGTTCTGTTTCAAAACCCTTTGAATTGATTCACATGGATGTTTGGGGTCCAAATTCAGTTCCATCTTTTTCAGGACATCGTTATTTCCTCACCATAGTAGATGATTATTCCAGAGTTACCTGGACCTATTTCCTGAAATAAAAATCAGAAGTTCAAAACCTCATTCCACACTTTTGCAATCTAGTTAAGAACCAATTTGATTCTACAGGCAAAGTAATTCGAATAGATCAAGCACATGAATTCAAGTTGAGTAATTACTATTCAGTTCATGACATCATACATCAAAATTCTTGTGTTAAAACTCCTGAACAAAATGGTATTGTTGAAAGAAAACACCAACACCTGCTTAATGTAGCTTGAGCCTTGCGATTCTAGACACATTTACTTGTTAGCTTCTGGAAAAAGTGCATTAGTCATTATGTGTATCTCATTAATAGAACACCAACACCAGTCCTTGAAAATAAAACACCTTTTGAAAAACTCTACTCAAAGCCTCCCAATCTTTCACATCTCAGAGTTTTTGGTTGCTTGTGTTTTGCATCCACACTCAAATAGAACAGAAAGAAATTTGATTCTAGAGCACGAAAATGCATTTTTGTGGGATACCCTTATGGAATAAAAGGATACAAACTCTTTGACTTGCATAAACAAGAATTCTTCATATCAAGACATGTAAACTTTGATGAAACAGTTTTTCCCTTCAAAGACACAAAAACAATTCTATAGCCCATACTTCCTTCTTGTACTGCAGAATATGTTGATCTTTTTACACCACCACTATAAACAAATACTTCTTCATTAGAACTTGAAACTTATGAAAAAAACAGCTTGCCATCAGAAATATCAGTACAAGACCTCAGACGGTCAACTAGGGCAAGAAAACCACTTGCTTATCTTGATGACTACCATTGTGAGAATTGTGTTGGGCAGCTTGATCAAGACTTTCAAGTTTGGAGGTACTATTCTCCATGTACTCCTCATACCCTATCCACTGTTTTATCTTATGACCACTTACCTATAGCTCAACAACAAGTTTGCTCATCCTTTACCACTCTTTGTGAACCTAAAACATATAACCAAGCCATTAAGTTAGAATGTTAGAGAAAAGCTATGCAGGACGAGCTTGCTGCTTTGCAACAAAACAATACCTGGGAAATCACAGACCTACCAAAAGAGAAAAGCACAGTGGGATGCAAGTGGGTCTACAGGATAAAGTACAGGTCAGATGGTTCAGTTGAAAGATGTAAAGCACGTTTGGTAGACAAAGGATATACACAACAAGAAGGACTTGACTTCCTGGAAACATTTTCTCCAGTTGCAAAAATGACAACACTAAGACATTACTTGTTCTTGCAGCTGCTAAAGGGTGGTATTTGGATCAAATGGACATTAATAACGCCTTCTTGCATGGAGATCTGAATGTAAAAGTGTATATGGAGATTCCTAAAGGTTTTGAATGTTCAGATAAAGCGAAAGTGTGTAAGTTAAACAAGTATTTGTATAGGCTAAAACAAGTAAGTTGTCAATGGTTTGCAAACCTTTCAGAGGCACTCACAAGTCAAGGTTTCTCAGCTGCTGCTTCAGATCCTTCTGTATTCATTCGTAAGACCTCAAGAAGCCATGTGGTTCTACTAGTTTACGTGGACGACATAGTAGTGACCTCAAATGATATCAATGCAGTAAATTGCATCAAGAAATTCTTGGATTTCACCTTTCAAATCAAGGATCTTGGTGAGTTGAAATACTTCCTTGGATTAGAAATCATTCGTTCAGACAAAGGAATCAACCTGAATCAAAGGAAATATGCCATGAAGATACTGAAGGAGACTGGTTTCCTTGGCAACAAACCTCTACACACACCCATGATGGTCAATTTAAAACTGTCATTTAATTCAGGAAAACCTCTGACAGATATCAGAAGTTATAGATGCTTGATTGGAAGATTGTTGTATCTAACCACTACTCACCTTGATTTAACATTTGCAGTCCAACAACTTTCACAGTTTTTGGCTTCTCCAAGTGAAGATCATATAAAGGTTGCCCATAGAGTACTGAGGTATATAAAAGCCACTCCTGGATAGGGATTGTTTTATCCTATAAACACAGAAATCAAGCTGCAAGGTTTTTCAGACTCAGACTGGCGATCATACACAGACACTAGAAAGTCTATCATAAGCTATAGTGTATTTATAGGATGTTCTCTCATCAGCTGGAGGGCAAAGAAGCAAACCACAATCTCACGTTCCTTAGCAGAAGCAGAATACAGAGCACTAGCATCATTGGCTTGTGAAGTCCAATGGTTGCATTACTAGTTTAGAGATTTTGACGTTGCACTTACTCAACCTATTCCAATCTACTATGACAAACTGTCCACCATACACATATCTAAAAACTTAGTTTTCCATAAACAAACAAAGAATATAGAAATGGATTGTCATTTGGTTCAGGAAAAGATACAGCAGGGTTTGATACATCTTCTTCCCATCTTATGTCGTCATCAATTGGCAGATATTTTTACAAAAGCTCTACCTGCATCTACTCATCATCTTCTTTTATCCAAGATGGGAGTTGAGAACCAATACTCTCCATCTTACAGGGGGGTCTCAGAGCTCACATATGCCTCTGACTTCATTTGCAGTTCAAACATGCATAAAGAAACGAGAGAACAAAGTGACGTAGTATTAGAGAAAGGGTAAATAAAAGCAATGATGTCATGTTATGCATATTGAAGGAACACTTGAACGACGATGTTTTGTTCTCAACAGAATTACCAACAGATTATGTTCAAGAAGAATGACGTAGAACAAATTGCAGGAAAGGATAGAGGATGTTACATTTTTTTTGTAACAAATTCAGTAGCATAACTTTATAAATACCCCCACACTTGTACAGAGAAAGTTGGAATGAATAAATGAAGTTTTGTTCTTCTCTTCTTCCTCAAGGTATCCTTCTTAGTTCCCAAAAACTTTATTTTTCTTCTCCTTTCTTTTCATTAATGCCTAAAGGCTTTATATTTTAACTTTTTTATTAGACGTATGTGAGTTAGTCTGAGAAATAATCTCCTTGAATGGATTCTGCGCTATTAAAGAAGAGCCACTTGCCCATATGGTCAACAAACGCTGAACTTCCAACGTAAAAATGACGCTACGTTTATACTGCGCAAATGCTTTTAGAAGTATTTATGCTTAATTTAATTGTAGGAGTATTTCTATTTCTAAACATGTTATATTATTTAATGTATTTATGCTTAATTTATATGAAAATCGTTGAACTACTGGACAAACAATTTAATAAAGGAAAAATCAATAAAATTACATGCAAATCACGAAAGTAGCTGAAAAATAATTTAATAAATGAAATATCACTGAAATCCAAAAAATCATGTTTGCTTCCACTTCACAAATTCGTCAAATTAGATTGGAAAAGAGGAGAAAAAAATGAAAGCCCAAAAATCCTTTTATTCTTCATGTTCAAAACCAAATCTAGACATCCTCTTATTTCTCAGGTTCAAAACCAATGTTGAGCGAGATGGTTTGAGGTCCTTAAACAACTCCTCAACTGAAGCTCAGAGCCTCCTTCCTTTAACGTAAAGAAAACCTACGGTACAGAGAGAGAGCCTGGAATCACAAAACTTTTCAATGGTTGAACAAAACTAAAATATCACCTTCCTTAGCAAATTTCAAACTCCATAATTTTCAATAAGCTAATCGCTTATATAATTATAAAATAAAAATGTGCTAACTACTTAATTTGAGAAAGAGGCACGGTTATTTTGAAATAGTACAAATACAAAAGGGAGAGGCTCTTGTTATTGATAACGTGTTTGATAATTTGGGTAAAAGAGACAGCAGCACTGGATTGTTTTATGTAGATTGACGATGGAAACTTCAAGTCTCTTCACATTCTTGAAGAACATCTCAAGCTTCCTCTATTCATCCAAGGTTCTGATATCTACATATCAAGATGAAACGATCGGGAAAATTAAGAAAACATTAAAAATAGGACCCAAAACATTTGTCAGAAGGTAGGAGTTAACAGTTTAAAAAACATAAGTTGGGTAAAAAAGACAGCACCACTGGATTGTTTCATGCAGATTCATCATCCCAACTTCGAGCGTCTTTACATTCTTAAACAACATCTCAAGCTTCCTCGATTCATTTAAGGTTTTCACATCTGAAGATGAAACGATGGGAAAAGTTAAGAAAACCTTACAAATAGGACCGAAAACATTTGTGTTGTGAAAATTTGTTAAAGATGAAGAAGCATGAGCGAAGGAAGCAGAAGACTCTGGAATATTCTTAGCACCATACGCAGCGTTTAAAATAAATACAGTAGGTTGTTTTGTACTCGTGTCTAGGGAAGTATTCGTAAATGTATTAAAGGAAGGACCCTAGCAATTGTTATGGACATGTCTGGTTATGATGAAATGAATTTCTCTCTCTGTAACTTCCTTTCCCTATCTCTTTAAAACAACTTTTTATTGCGCGAGTCTCTCTTGGTGCGATTGTGACAGTGCATTAATTATTTTACCAACAATTTGGTATCAGAGCAGACAAATCTGGACCTGAATATGGCAAAAGGAACTCGAGGAGCAGAGTTTAGAAGGTTGGAAGATAACTCCAAGGGACTCATTGAAGCACAGAGTCGACACAAACGCTTGCTCTTGGAAATGTAGGATTGGAGTAACCGACTACTGTTGAAAGTTCACAACCGAACAAAAAAACTAGAAAAGGACATGCTGGAGTTACAAACCATGCTCCTTCCAGGAGGGCTAAAACATGAGGAATTAAGTGGTAAAGCGGAACATACGTCCCAGAACATTCAGACACGATATGAAAAAGAGAGTGACGTGACCCCTATGAGGTTGAGCAGGATTGAGTTTCCTTCGTTTGATGGGGAAAATGTTAAGTTGTGGCTGTATAGATGCGAGTAGTTCTTCCAGCTAGATCAAACGTCAGAGAAGATGAAGGTGAATGAAGCCATCCTTCATATGGATGAATGAGCTCAAGAATGGTATTGTTTATTTATCAGAAATCATAATAAGTCAGAAGTGGTCGAGTGGGTTGAATTCAAAAAGGCGTTTAAATAGAGATTTGACGCGAAAATCTTCAATGACCCTGTAGGAGATTTTAAGGAGCTGAAGCAAAACGGATCAGAACTGGAATACTGCGCCCAGTTTGATCATCATTCTAATAGACTATCCCTCCTAGAAGAATACTTAGTCAGTTTTTTTGCTAAGGGACTCAAACTGGAGATTGGTGTTTCGATAAAATTACATGAGCCTCAATCATTACATCAAGCCTACATGCTAGCTAGGAAATAGGAAGCCATTTCAATATTGATGGGAAATGTAATGCTACACATAACCCATGCAACCAAGAGTGTGACGTCTGATAATAATTTCAACTCAACCTTTAAATCACCTTCTTCCACAACTATTACGCAGAGCTCGAGTACTGAAGGTATATTACCTACACCTTCTTCTACACAACAGTCATCGTCAGTAAGAACTTACAAACCTTCAAAGTCTATCAGTAGTAGAGATTTCGATGAAAAAAAGGCGAAGGGACTTTGTTTCTAGTGAAATGAGAAGTACACGTTGGGCCATAAATGTAAAAAGAGGCTGTTGCAATTTTATCTAGTTTCGGAAGACAATTGTAGTGGGAAATCGTCACCAGACCAGGAGGAGGAGGATCTGGAGGAAGGGGGTGAAGAGGAAGACTATCCTATAGTTTATACGCAAGCCATGCTGGGATTTTCAGGGAAGACAAAATTTAAATAGATGTGATTGATGGGAATGCATCAACGAAGGCAGATTCACATACTTATTGATAATAGTAGTACTTATAACTTTGTGGATATTGCAGTGACAAACAAGGGGAAGTGTGATATCAGAGAGATTGATTCCATCTCAATCACAGTGGGTGGAGGCTTACGGCTGGAATAATGCTGTAGGAACTTCGTATGGTTCATGCAAGGGGTACAATTCAACACTGATGCATTGGTGTTATCACTTGGGGGTTCTGATGTCATTTTAAGAGTTCAATGGTTAGTGGAACTAAACAACATCTTATGCAATTTTAAGAAGCAGACGATGACGTTTAACTGGGAAGGGAAAAAGGTGACATTACGGGGAGATCCTGGAGGCAAATCAAAAGTTGTTTCAAGTAAAGGGTTCCAGAAGGCTCTACAACGATCTTTGAGTGGTCAGTTGCTCATGATGCAAACTCTTAACTCCAATAGAATATCAACTACAATAGATGCGAATGACGGAGGAGCAGGGAAGTGTGTTTGACGAGATTAACGCAGTACTGTCGGAATACACAGAGGTGTTTCAAAAACCATCTCAGCTTCCTCTAAATCGTAAGTTTAACCATCAGATTATGTTGAAGGAAGGAGTCGACGCAATTAGTGTAAGGCCGTATAGATATTCTGGGAATCAGAAGGATGCAATCAAGCAATCTGTCAAGGAGCTCATGAAGCAGGGGTTCATCCGCCATAGCTACGGCCCCTACGCATCGCTGGTGGTTCTCGTAAAAAAGAAGGACAATTCGTGGCGAATGTGCGTAGACTATCGGTAGCTGAACAGATTCATGGTGAAAGATAAATTTCTGATAACCCTCATCGAAGAACTTATGGATGAATTGCATGGCACCAGTTGGTTTCCAAACTGGATTTGCGTTCGGGTTATCACCAAATTCGCTTGCAGCCAAAAGATACTCCAAAGACCACTTTCAAGACGCATGAAGGGCATTACGAGTTCTTAGTAATGCCCTTCGGGCTAACAAACGCACCTTCAACATTCCAATGCCTAATGAATGAATTGTTCAAGCCCTATCTACTTCACTTCATTTTAGTCTTTTTTGAGATATACTAGTATACAGTTCTTCCTTGTCATTACATATGGAGCACCTCTCAGTAGCCCTTTGGACATTATTGGATAACCAATTATTTTTGCGGGGAAGCAAGTGTGTCTTTGGAGCTAGGCAGGTGGATTACCTGGGTTACACAATTTCAAAAGAAGGAGTGGCAATGGATCTCTGAAAAATCATAACAATCGAGGAATGGCTAGAACCAACATATGTTAAAGAATTACGTGAGTTTTTGGGACTCACAGGATATTACAGGATATTCATAAAAGGACATGGAGTGTTGGGAAAATCGCTAATGGAGTTACTCAAAAAGGAAAGGCTAGCTAATTGAAATTGGCAACAGGAGGAATATAGAGCTTTTAAAAGACTGAAAGAGGCAATGATGGCAGCTCTGATGTTAGCATTACCGAACTTCTCCAAATCATTCGTGGTAGAAGCTGATGCAAGTGGAAACAGAATTGGTGCAGTACTGCAACAAGAAGGCCACCCCATTGCCTTCTTGAGTAAGTCACTGGCGAGGAGGCACCACGAGTTATCCACATACGAGAAGGAATTTCTAGCAATCATTAAATTCATCAAGCACTGGCATCATTATTTGAGTTTCAACCCTTTTATAGTCATGACCGATCATCGGAGTTTAAAGAATTTGTTGGAACAGTGTCTTTCGACCCCATTCCAACAGTCATGGCTTCCGAGCTCCTAGGTTATGACTTCGTGGTGAAATATCAGAGTGGTAAAGAAAATGTTGCTGCAGACGCTCTCTCAAAAGTTGCAGAATTATTGATGATGTTTGTATCGCAAATGCAGGGTGAGTTGCTTAATGAAATCAAAAATAGATGGCAGGAGGATGGGGCTATTCGGGAGTTAATTCAAACGTTGGAGTCCAACAACACTAAAATTCGGGCTTACGAATGGAAAGATGGGTTAATAAGATGGAAGGGGCGTTTAGTAGTGGGTGCTAATAAGAGGCTTCGTCAACAAATTATTGGCATTAGTCATGACGATGCCATGGGGGGCATGCGGGTGCAGTAGCCACCAAGAAGCTACAAACAATGTTCTTTTGGAAGGGTATGGCTCGGGACGTGAGAGTTTATGTTTAAAATTGCATGAATTGTCAAATAAATAAACATGATAGTTCTACATATACTGGGTTGTTACAACCTCTCAAGATACCCGAAGGCAGCTAGAAAGAGGTTAGTATTGACTTTGTGGAAGAGTTGCCTTTGTCAAAAGGAAGGTCGGTTATCCTAGTTGTAACATCCTATTCCCATACTAAGGGTTAGAGCCCGGAAATACTGTATATGAGCAATATTATTGAGAGATTAGAAAAATACATTTCATACTCATACATAATATTAGTATACACACACGTGAATTTGATAATTGCACACATTACAATAATTTGTTCATGCACTCATTTCACATTTTTCTGGTATAAATGATTTTTATTAAAGTGATTATGATGTGAAGAGTGAATTCATGTCTTGAAAATTGAGTTGGTGTGTTTTAATTAGTGACTTAGAATTTTTGGAAAAATTTGAGAATTTTCTTAAAATTAAGGGTATTTTTAGACTGAAAAAAATGCCAAGTAGCGAGACAATTGATGAATAGTGGCAAAAATAAGTGCCAGATGGTAGTAGAAATTTTTATGAATGACATTAGGATTTAATGACACATGTCATTGAAAATTGGGATTAAACTAGATCAGAAATTGGGGACAAATGGACTAGTAATAAAGAGGACCCATTAGAAACCATAAGAAAGTGACATGTGGCAAGTGACAAAGAGGATCCATTAGAAACCATAAGAAAGTGACATGTGGCAAGTGACATGCCACACTACTTGTTAAACCCATGTTTTTGTTAATTAAAAGACCAACTTTTTGGTCTTTCACTTGTCAATTGCTTCTCTTTCTTCTTAAGTCTCTCCTACCTTCATCATCTTTATTTCTTCTTCTTCATCTTCACGTTTTTGCTTCACCAAGCTTCATTAATGTTACATCTTGCTCTCATCCATCATTTACTTCTATTTTCTTTGTCTTCTTCACCTTCCTACAAGAAGACCCAACCCATTCCTCCATGAGAGTTGATGGTTGTGTGATGCATGGGAGAAGCTAGGGTTAGGTGATTTTTGAAGATCTTGAAGCTTAATCAAGTAAGTAGCTTATTATTCTTCATGATATGTAGAATGAAACATGCATGATGATAGTTAGATGTTGAAAGATCATAAAATGAGGATGGGTATATGCTGAAAACGTGAATGAGGAATGTGGGAAGATTCATGTCTTGCTTTTATATATATGATCATCAATATTTCATAAGTTGTTGTTGAGATGATTTGAGTTAGAATGATCATTAAAATGATGTAGAAAGAAGTGCAGAAAATTAATTGTGAATGTGTATATGTTGTGTTCTGTTTTTGGTGTTTATGTTCACTCATAGATTTGGATTGGTTTGTGAATGATATTGACTTGAAGTGGAAGTAGGAGTGAAGAGGAAATAATGAGGA